>JASAOG010000177.1:0-267500 GCA_030265305.1 Biomphalaria pfeifferi | reverse complement strand
TTTTTTTCATCCATCATCCACCCAATTAAAGAGCAAGAACTACAAGAAAGAGAGTGATATTGATTGGTCACTATAAAAAGCTCTTCCAAGATGGCGAGCGCGTGTATTTACCTCCAGGGCCAGAATCGAGACAAAAGAAAGAAGAAGGTTGATGCCGTGCCCCGATTCCCGGGTATCAAAAACGTCTTCAATCGACAGGTCATCTTATGGTCAAACAGATTAGTCTGGTCACCCTGGCCATGTTTGCAGTAGGGGATCCACTGGACGAGTGAAAGTATCGAGGTTAACAGGGGGAAGGAAGATTTTCTTTTATGTTCAGGGTTCTTTCCCTTTCATGGCTGAATCCTTTCATTTCCATTACCATTGGCTTAGAAGACCGAGTAAAATATATGTTTTACAGATTTCATAGATTAATAGTAACAAATTAACATGATACATTAGTGATTGATTTTTTTTTGTTAGTGTAGTGTGGGGTAACTGTGCTGTAAATACAAAATCACAACCTAATTAAATACACAGAAAGACACTTAAAGGCACTTTATTTCTTATCCGATACGCTAGAACTAATACTAGTGAATGATTCTACTTTCCTTGTACAATTGAAACATATAACATGTTGCCTGAATAGTCTAGAAAAATCAATGAATTATAAAAGTTAAAGTCTCTAATTTACAGAAGCAACTAGACCGAAACATTGATATCGCATAATACTCTATATGCCGTGCTGGTTTTTTTTTTTTTTTTTTTTTTTTTTTTAAGGAACGCCTGTAACTAATAAGATAGGATATATTTACAAATGTGCTTCAGGTGTGCATGAAGAATAAAAAGTCCCAGAGATCTAAATCGATAATATTTTAGTATTAAAAAAAAGGTGGAAGTCCTATATCTTGCTTGAAAGTTCTATTTCCGCTTAAATTCACTGCACTTTGATTTCCATAATAAGTGGAATATGTTAATTTCGATTAATTTTTATTACAAGCTTATATCAACTCACTCTGTCTGTCTGTCCGTCTGTCTGGCAAAAAGTTTGATCACGTTCTTTACTCTCATTTCCCATTCTCGGATTAAGTCAAAATTGTGCAAAGTTGTTTATTGAATTTGACAAGACATGAATCAATCAAAAAATTAAACAACTAATTAATTAATTGTTGGTGATTAATTATTTTTTTATATCCAAATAAGGGGAGTAAATGCTACTCAATAAGAGATGTGGATATATATATATATATATATATATATATATATATATATATATATATGGATTTAGTCCCCTTATTACGTTTTGATTAACACATTTATTTCTCCCACTTTCCGTTCTCGGATCAAGTTGAAATTTTGCACAATTATACATACTTGGTGACAATACCCAATTCAGTCCAAAAATTAACCAAGTAATGATCATTTAGTACTAATTAATTAATTTTGTTATATATAGCAGGAAGGGAGCTAAACCCTGTAATTTTTTTAGATCTGTGGCATTTTACGTCTCGAGAGACGATCTTTTCCCTTTGCAACTTTTTGTGTGAATAAAGAGGCCAATCCTTGATACACAGCTGCGATCGCAGGTTGGGCATATATAATCACCAGGCGCCGTTGCATTTTCACCCTTCTTTCTGCTTCTGTTGTGTATGACATCTGCAATCTTTGACCCTTCCTTTATGCTCTCTCTCCATGAGTATCTGTCCAGTGCCACCTCTTCCCAGTTGCCAGTGTCGATTTTGCAGAGCTTCATATCGCGTTTGCATACATCCACATAACGTAAAAGTGGGCGACCAGCGGCTCTCCTGCCTTCTATTAGATCGCCATACAGGATGTCCTGTGGAAGTCGACCTACTGGCATTCTACGAACGTGGCCAAGCCAGCCAAGGCGTCTGCTGCTGATAACAGAGCAGATGTCCTGGCACCCTGCTCTTTGTAATACTTCCTCATTGGTTATCTTATCTTGCCACCTTATTTTAAAGATCCGCCTTAGGCATCGGAGGTGGAAAACATTCAGCTTTTTTTCCTGCCATGAGTAGGTTGACCATGTTTCACTTCCGTACAGCAAGGTGCTCAACACACAGGTCCGGTAGACTTGGGCTTTAGTACTGCTAGTCAGCATATGTTGTCCCAGACTACTTTTCTACAGCCGTGACATTGTGGCCATTGCATTGGCTATCCTGTTGTTTATGTCTTTATCCAGTAGAGTGTTGTTGGATATGATGGAGCCAAGGTAATAAAAGGGATCAACAGTTTCTAGTGGTTGGCCATTAATGCTTACTTGAGGTGCAGTGTTTGTGTTTGGGACAAGTATCTTAGTCTTGCTTTGACTGATGTTTAAGCCGAACTTCTGGCAAGCAGCAGATAATTTGTCAACCAGGCGCTGTAGCTGAATATCAGAATCAGCCACAATAGCTTTATCATCAGCATACAGGAGTTCCCTGACGAGTAGCTTCCTAACCTTGGTTTTTGCCCGCAGCCTAGATACATTAAATAGTTTTCCAGAGGATCTTGTATGGAGAAACACACCTTCGTTTATGTCGTTGTACGCATAATGCAGTAGACAGGAGAAGACTATGCCAAACAGAGTAGGTGCGAGCACACATCCCTGCTTGACACCACTGCAAACCTCAAAAGGTGATGATTGGGCTCCATTGAATTTGACAGTGCATTTAGTTTCCTCGTGAAAACACTCAATGAACTGCAGTAGTTTGGGAGGGCAACCTATTTTCCTCAGGAGTTTGAAAAGGCCACTTCTGCTGACCATGTCAAAAGCTTTTGTCAGATCAACAAAAACGATGTAAAGGGGTCTGTCTCTCTCTCTGAATTTCTCCTGCAGTAGTCGTAGAGAAGATATCATGTCTACAGTGGATCTACCACTCCTGAATCCACACTGAGACTCTGGGTAGACTCTAGAAGCTATCACTTGCAGCCTGGATAGTGCCACTCTAGCAAAGATCTTGCCGACTATACTGATGAGAGAGATACCCCTGTAATTGTTGCAGTCGCTTTGATCCCCTTTGTTCTTGTATATTGTGACTATAGTTGCGTCACGCATATCCTGTAGGACATGACCTGTTTCCCAACAGCGGCAGAGGAGAATATAGAGTTCAGGGAGCAGGAGTGATTCGTTGACTTTCACTACTTCCACTGGGATACCATCGCTCCCAGAAGATTTTCTATTTTTAATGCAGTTAATTGCTTTTTTAAGGTCACTGAGGCTCGGAAGATCATCTAGGCATTCCAGTAATGGAAGATCTGATAGAGAAGCCAGGGCGACATCGTCTACTGTGTTCTGTGTGGCATAGACTTCAAGGTAGTGTTCTGTCCAACGTTCTAGCTGCTTGGTTTGATCTGTAATTTTTTCTCCTGATTTGGATAGAAGGGGGGCAGGCTTAGACACTGTTGGACCCAGGGCCGCTTTAATGCCAACAAATAGAGCTTTGCTATTTCCTGAGTGGAGACTGTCTTGGATTCTGTTGCAGGTATCCCTCCAAAAGTTGTTAGCACATTTTCTTGCCATTTGTTTCGCCTCTTTATTAGCACTTTTGAAGGCCTCCAAAGATCTTGGACTTGGCTTTGTCTTGTGAGCGAGGTGTGCAGATCGCTTTTTCTCGATGCAAGGTTCCATATGTGCTAGATTCGCCTCAAACCAGTCTACATTTTTGTGTTTTTGAGGCCCAAAGGCGGTGATTGTCGAACTGTAGATTACATCTCTTAATTTCTCCCATCTGATAGAGATGTCTTCTTCATCACTTAACGAGAGGATTGAACCGTTCAGGAGGTCGCCAAAGAGTGCATTCTTCTCTGGGTCACCTACATGGTTGACGTTAATTCGCCTAGTTCTGGGTTGAGTGGAAGTATGAGCCTTCTTGAGAAGTAGTTTGATTTTGCTTAGCACTAGTGAATGGTCTGAGTTGCAGTTTGCACTATGGTATGAACGGATGTGGATGACACTTTTCAGATCCATCCTTCGGGTGATGCAGAGGTCAAGCTGGTGCCACCTTTTTTAGCGTGGGTGCTGCCAAGAGACTTTATGGCGTTCCTTGCCAGAGAATAATGTATTTGTTACACATAGTTCATGAGAGCTATAGAACTCAAGTAGCCTTTGGCCATTGTCATTGATTTTGCCAACACCATGAGATCCCAAGCATTGTGGCCATGCATCATTTCCATCACCAACACGGGCATTAAAGTCTCCATTTATAAAGAGGTGCTCGGATTTTGGAATACTTCTAATTACGTCCTCTAGAGCTTGAAAGAATCTGTCTTTGTCCTCTTCCGGTGCAGCAAGGGTTGGTGAGCAAGCACAGATTATATTAACTTTGCCTTGCGGTGATGCAAATTTCATGTGTGCTACTCTTTCATTGCCAATGGGAAACATTGCGATGCAGGGGACTAGACTGTTTCTTATTGCGAAGCCGACGCCATGTATTCTAGGGCTTTGTTCTGGTTTTCCTTGCCAGTAGAATGTATAGTTGCTTTCTGTAAGAGATCCGCTGTCTGCCAGTCTGGTTTCTTGCAGGCAGGCCACATCAATGTTTAGTCTGCTGAGTTCTCTGTCGATGATAGCTGTTTGACGCATGTCGGTGACGAGTTCAGGGTCAGTATTGAAGCCAGGACGCATTGTCCGTATGTTCCAGCTTGCTAAACGCATTAATGTTGAGGGTTTTCTTTTGATTGTATTTGCAGGTGCGGGTGAGCAGCTTGCTTTTTGATTTTGTCTTAGCACCAGGCATCCAGTGGTGCGGCAAGCTGTGGCGGGATAGCATTTTACTGTCCGAGGGCTGCTCGGCTTAAGGCAGGCAGTAGCTATCCAGTGAGGCTAAAAAGCCCCTCCTACTGTCAAGAGTAGTCCCTGGCGTTCCAGCTTACGCCAATCAGCTAGGAACTTATCACCGGTAACTACCACTATCCGTGTTTTTCCAAAGACATTACTGTCATCTTGGGGCCAAACCTCCTCCGAGACCCTTGCAGTTTAGCCTGAGGCTGCGAAGCCTCAGTTTCCATCTGCCACCACGAGAAGGTACTTCATAGGATTTGCTGTGGAGAGGCTATGTACTGGCAAGAGAGACTTACAAAACTGCTCCCCTTTCACAGATGCTAGCCAGCGGTGGCAACAAGTCAAGCTACCACACTAGACGCTTCACACAGCCATTTGACAGATAATTTTTAGATAAATGGTAATAATAAGCGGTTAATTCCCTTTAGATAAGCTTTGGTTTAAAAATGTTTTTGTTTCTATTGCTTGTTGCAATAACAGTTTCATTTCTTTTGTTATTTGGTATTTCTATTCCTGTTTCTGACCTAATCATTTCCCCATTCTACGTTTTCATATCAACTCTTCTTCACTATCCTTTAGTGTAATGAACCTTTGGGAAACCACACGTGATCTGTCGACCGTCTTTCTCCATTCCTCTCTGTCTTTTGCTTGGATAGAATCTCATTCACTGACAGACCTGCCCATTCTTTGATGTTCTCTTCCCATCGCTGTCTCTGTCCGCCTCTTCTTCTTTTTCCAAGGTTCTGCTCCCTGAAGGAAGGTCTCAGTTTCAGTTTGAGTTTTGACAGTGGTTAGCAGGTCATCGTGGGGTCCCAATTGTAATTATGATCCTGTTTCTAATCTCTTCGCTTGTGACTCGGTATGTATAGGCGATACCTAAGATCCTTCTGTAGCATCTCATTTCTATTTCCAGTAACCCTTTTCTAGTTTTGCAGTTAGCATCCAAGATTCGCAAGAATACAAGATTAACTAGATACTCCAATGGTACTTAGGAAGATTGTGCAATATTGTGCATTCTTATATGTTCTAGCATATGGAATAAGAAATGTGCGTATATCTATGTACATAAATTATTAAGTTATGTTTGTTTGCGAATTACATGTTTGTTTTTCCTCAACAGCCATTTTATCTGCTCATATTTTGTTTGTAATACCATTAACAAGAAATGTGTTTCACCCTTCAGCAATGTTCAAATTACGAACAAACTGCTTTAACAAAAACGTTATAAGTAGAAACCCAAATCAATTGTTTTTCTACTATGAATGGATTGGTCTAAATCGGAGAACCCTTCGGTTGACGAAATCACATTTAACGCTTTTATTGCCCTTTCTTTCATCCTGAAGTATTTGTTAAGATTAGGCTAAATGAATTAATGACCCAGTCCACTTCTTCTGCACCTTGTTCTACAAGAAACATGTCGCTTTTAGAAATTAAACGACTCTTTATGGAAACAGGGAATGCATAGATTAAAGCTAGCCAGGTGTCTTTTGGATCTATCTATCTATCTATCTATCTATCTATCTATCTATCTATCTATCTATCTATCTATCTATCTATCTATCTATCTATCCATCTATCTATCTATCAATCTGTCTATCTATCTATCTATCTATCTATCTGTCTATCTGTCTGTCTGTCTGTCTATCTATCTATCTGTCTATCTGTCTGTCTGTCTATCTATATATCTAGTCTGTTTATCAGTCGGTCTTTCTTTGTTTCTCTGCCTGTCGTTCTGTCTGTCAGTCGGTCTTTCTTTGTTTCTCTGCCTGTCGTTCTGTCTGTCAGTCGGTCTTTCTTTGTTTCTCTGCCTGTCGTTCTGTCTGTCAGTCGGTCTTTCTTTGTTTCTCTGCCTGTCGTTCTGTCTGTCAGTCTGTCTATCTATCTGCATGCCTGCCTGTCTTTCTATCTCTGCCTGTTTGTCTGTTTGTCTATACACTCTTTTACTACCAAATAATTCTGTCTTGTTGTTTACTTTATGTTAAGACATAATGACCCAGTAAGCATGCTTTGCCTTGATATCGGGAATATATTCCAGCCTCATCGTGACATCGCGCATACGCCCATCAAGAGAGACGGACAGCCTAACTGGGATAGAACACTGCCACTAGTGGGCTTCCACGGTACCCCGTCAAAATAGCTAGGACAAAATAGCCCCGACAAAATAGCGCGAACAAAATAGCGCCGACAAAATAGCGCAGAAAAAAATATATTTTAGTCATTTTGAAAGAAATACTTTAGATATCGTAAAATATAATTTAAGCAATATTTTTTTTTTGTTTTAATATTATCATAATTTTTCAGTCATTTTGCAGGAAACACTTTAGATATTGTAAAACATAAATAGGCAAAAATCATAATAAGGTGTAATGAATAAATTTAAAATATAGTATTTATTTACATTATAAACGCGTACTTCAAAAAAAACGCAAAGATACTTGTTAAATTTACACACACACACACACACAATTTCACAAAGTTAAATTGTGGGAAATGTCACGTAGAAATTCCATCACTGGCTTGTTTCCGTACATTGGCAATAACGCTTCAAGTCGTCTGTTAAGTTGGAGGTACTTTGCATTGTACCTCAGAATCTTGTTCTCAGTGTTCTCTTGTTCTCTGAGGAAGTGAGAGATTAACTTATAAACATTGGACTGATAACCGTCAATAGACAGCTGTAGTGCATGGTTCCATCCCTCCACTGAATTGTTTGTTCGTGGTAGATTGTCCTGGACGCGATCTCTAACATTACATAATGCTATTGAAAATCTTGGAGTCACTCTGCGGTTTCGTCTCTTGCGACCAATATAGTTTTCCTCCCAATAATCATACAATTCATTGAAAAAGATAAAAACATCAACAAAAATTACAACATTAAATTACTAATAATCCGGTACTCTTTTACACATCATATATAAGTCCGCGCTATTTTGTCTTGCGCTATTTTGTCGGGAAATTTCGCGCTATTTTGTCGGCGCTATTTTGTCGGCGCTATTTTGTAGGCGCTATTTTGTCCGCGCTATTTTGTCTGCGCTATTTTGACGGGTCACCGGCTTCCACAGCACGTTCCAGAGAACAAAGATTGCACGTGGGCAGATTGAAAGAAAAGCTCCGTTAGCCCGCCCCATCCGCCACGCCGTTCCTCAGTGGCTGGTGATAGCTAGTGTTATTACAATATATTAAACATAAATGAATAACAGCACCAGGGACCAAGTTTTTAAGAGAGAAAGTAGTGAATTAAAATGCTACGAAAATAAGGGCATGCGCCGACCGAGGCTCGAACCTGTGACTCTGGATTCGACACCACCGCCTAACCCAGAATGAGTGTAGCGTAGCGTTTTACATGGCCAGGCTAACCCAGAATGAGTGCAGCGTTTTACATGGCCAGGCTAACCCAGTTTCGACCTACATATTTTTTCACAAAGCCGTTGCCTTTAGGGGGGTCTAATTATGTTTTCTTTACGTCGTCTGCGCATGCCCTTATTTTCGTAGCATTTTAATTCACTACTTTCTCTCTTAAAAACTTGGTCCCTGACGCTGTTATTCATTTATGTTTAATATATGTATGTATCATTTGTTTCAGCACCTAGCTTCAACTCTATGTTATTACAATAGTGTCAATATATTATAAGAAGCGGAAGGTAACCCTCGTGAGCTCGGCCTCCGACCTTTGCATGCGAAGGAGAAACCTATGACGTTAGCTTATGGAGTCGTGTTTCCACAAAAAAAAAAAATCGGATGTGATTAACTTTCGGAAAGAGGAATTGCTGAAGAGCCATCTCTCTTTCCAGACAAATCCTTCCCGTTGGTCAAATGATCATAAATGGAGCGCAAGTTCGATACTTATCGGACACTCCATGAGATTCCTTAATACTGACATTTCCACTTGGTGAAAACGTGCATACCCCTCCCCCCCCCAAAAAAAAAATACCATCTGAATTTATGAACAAGTAATATACGAAAATTGAAGGCCTTCAACTACAGTAGACAAACTCGTTTAAATCGGTTTGTGACCTTGGTTCTAACGAAAACCTACATCTCTGGAATTTACAACCCCCTGCTAGACACGGCATTTCAGAAATAATGATATTCAGGTCTGACTCCTGGAACGATAAATGTGACAATTAGTGTCACGGCACTGCAGAGATGTGACAACACGCGTGGCAACCAACCCCCGGGGGTGGGACGATCAGATGAAGAGTGTGTTGGAGGAAGTGGGATGGTAGCAAAATGATGAACTTTCTACAAGGTCGTGTCATAGTTTGAAGGTCGCTCATCAATACGACTTCATCCTGCTGACATGAAAGATTGGCTAAACTCGTCATTTAAAGGTTTCCTTTTTGTTCCTTGTCCTACGTCAGTTGTAAGGATTTGGGCAGGGCATATGTGATACAAGTCTGATACTCTGGATTTAACTCTTATACTTTGGATATAGATCTAACTCTGATTCTCTGGATACAACTCGGATACTCTGAATACAACTCTGATACTCTGGATAAAGGCGTAGCTCGGATACTCTAGATATAACTCTGATACTCTGGATATAACTCTTATACTCTGGATAAAGGCCTAGCTCGGATACTCTGGATACAACTCTGATACTCTGGATACAACTATGAAATTCTGGATATAACTGATATTCTGGATATTTTCCTAACTTTGATACTCTGGTACAACTCCGATACTTTGGATATAACTGGATATCAAATTATTTCTTATTCTCTGAAAATAACTCTGATACTCTGGATACAACTCGGATGTTCTGAATGCAAATTGCATACTATGGGACACGTGCTTTTAGAGCATGGAATGGGTTGCCTGAGTCAGCCAGGAAAACCAGCGGCCTGGCAGAATTTAGGTCATTGGTTAATATGCATGACTGAATGCATGACGCGTAGGACGCAATCATCTTCTTTTTTGAAGTAACGTCTGTAAAATGTTTGGTCATGTTTGTAAAATGTTTTACATGTTTCGGATGTTCCTTCAGAGTTGAAGATAATTACTTCC
Organism: Biomphalaria pfeifferi; assembly: GCA_030265305.1. Lineage (NCBI taxonomy): Eukaryota > Metazoa > Mollusca > Gastropoda > Planorbidae > Biomphalaria > Biomphalaria pfeifferi. Next base: position 257,734 of record JASAOG010000177.1, on the reverse strand, counting down.
TAGTCCAAACCTCCCGCAGGACGACGGGGAATGGGAGCGGGCAGGGTTTGAACCCTGGACCATAGATAAATCTGAACGACAGTCCAGCGCGCAAACCGCACGACCAGGCAGCCATCCAGCCGTCTGTAATGTATAAGATTATATAAGATAAGATAAGGGTTGTCCATGTTTTCTTCTCTTTCTCCTGACCGATGCTTGAGTGATCCCAAGGAATTCTTGACGCTATCTTTGGCCCATACTGGGGTTACGGAGCTGTAGTTGAGAACACGAAAGCTAACAGTTTAAACATTTGTTTTAATTATTTTTATTGAGTTTGACTCGTGAAGCAACAGGTTCTACAGGTGACACATATCAGCCCTAACTCCTTCATCAATACGTTGAAACACTTTTGCGTAGCTTGATATCTAAGTCACATGAGGAAACCAGATGTTGGAATTAGTTGGTAAAAACTGTTTCAGACATAGAGTATTTATAGATTATAGGATTAAGAGCTTCTTTCCTTTTAAAACCACCCGCTATAAATAAATAGAAAATAGATAGATAAAAAGATAGATAGATAAATAGATAGATAAATAGACAGACAGACAGACAGACAGAAAACATTAAAATAATAACTTAATACTTAGGCTTGACAGAACACTATATAACACTTGGCTGATTATCTGATGTTCGAATCTAATCTGCACGTAAAGAAGTATTGAGCGCCTTTTCTGAAGAGTCGGAGGCTTGGTTGATCGAGTTTTCTGACATTTGATGACATTTGAACGTTACACACAATAGAATTGGTGAAAGAGAGAGAGAGAGAGAGAGAAAGTGAGAGAGATTTAAAGAAAAAAGGAAAGCGAGAGACAAGTAAAGAGATAAGAAGAGGAAAGAGAGAGGAAGAGATATTGCCAGAAATAGAAAGAAAGAAAGAAATGTTGATTGCAGTTCTTATTGAAACTAGAAGAAAGAAACGCTTGGTTCGGTAAGTCTGTAAATACCGTCAGATCGAGCACCGATATGGTCTAATCATTCCAAGCGTATTGATGCTGGCATGTTGGAATGTGGTTCTGCGTTGTAGGTAAATGTGCTGTGTGTGTGTGTGGTGCGTGTGTAGTGCGTGTGTTTCTGGTGCCTTATTAAATCACGATCTTGCTCTTTTGTCCAGACTGACGGTGAGGCAGAGATATAGATTTACCCCCCCCCCCCCTTTTGCAAGTTACTTTCCACCCCCCAACCCCACACCTCATCTGTCTGTGCCTACCTATGGTTCTCTAATAATTTAGTAATAGACATTCTTTCTATGTAGCCGATTGATACATAATGTAGTAAGTATGTTTATTCAATGTTGTAAAATGTCTGACATGTATTGTATTGCTATAATAATAAGTCCAATGTCTTCGATTCCGAAGATTTAGAATGAGTGCAGTATTTTACATGGCCAGGCAAACCCAGTTTCGACCTACATATTTTTTCACAAAGCCGTTGCCTTTAGGGGGGTCTAATTATGTTTTCTTTACGTCGTCTGCCAGGGAATTTTTTTGGGCCTCACTTGTGTCCCTCGGCTTTTGTGTGAGCTTTACAACTCTTTCAGAGGCCATCTGCTGCCAGCTAATTTCCTTCCTTTATGCCAGTGAGGGCGAAATGGCGCCTGAGTTGATTTTTATAGCGCTTACAGAGGGTGGGGGCACTTCTGTTACATCCTATTAAGTGTACTGCATGTCAATTAAATATGTTTGAAAAAATTAAGACGATTGGTCGTTATGCTAAACACACGAGACTCTTGTTAACTGTTGACTTTGGAAACAGATAACCTTTTTATCTTTTCTATAGATGTCAAGGTTTTTGAAAAGGTACTTTACTTTTTTTTTTTTACAAAGCTTATATCATTTTACTCTGTCTGCATGTCTGTGATAGAAACAATGAACTGGAGTTATTGTTAGAAAGTGATCGTCTCTAAGTTGGAGAGAGAAATTATTGCAGATTTGCCGACGTTGTGTTAATGGAAATGAAAATCTATTTCTGGAACATTTTAATACATCAAACACATAGTTGTACACAATTCAATATTTTAGTGTTAACTTCATAAATTAAGGAAAAACTATTTTGTGGAAAAAACAAGTTATTACATTTTTTTACAGGGGGGGGGGGGGGAGGGGAGTCATTAAACCAAATCTCAATTAGAGTTAATCACCTTTGTTGGCAACTACTAATTAGAAAATAAGATTACGCAATATGACATTTACGTGGTTAGCACTTCCTGTTGTTGTTTTATTATTAGTATTTGACAAATGTTAACCTGACTCACTGGCCAGTTGTTGTTGGGGGAGGGGGGGGGGGAGCTAAATTGAAATGAAAAAGTGTATGTCGTTAGACACTTAGCTAATTGCAAATAGTTCAATAACCTTTAGAGATCAATTAATAGAATAGTTCAGAAAGAAAATACAGTTTTAGCACCAACTCTTCCTCTCTCTCTCTCTCTCTTTTTCTCTCTCTCTCTTTCTCTCTCTCTTTTTTTCTGTCTCTGTCTCCGTCTCTCTCTCTCTCTCTTTGTTCCTTTTATTACACTCTAGCTGTAATGTAAAGTGAAATAGAGTCATGTCCTACATTCCAATGTCTGCACCACAGAAAAAAGTGTGTAAGGGAGGGAGAAGGGAGGAGGGTTGAGGAAATGCACAGAGAGAGAGGGGGGGGGTGAAAACATAGTAAATGAGAGAGAGAGATAGGGGGAAAGAGAAAGAGCGAGGGGAGGGAGAAAAGAGAGAAAGTGGGGGGTTGAGAGAACGGGAGTAGAGAAAGAGGGAGGAATATGAAAAGAGGGAAAAAGAGATAGAGGGGGAGAAAGAGAGGAAAAGAAGGAAAGAGAAAACTAGAGAGGGAGAGGTTGGGCTGACCATTAGAATTAGACCTCTTGGAAACTAAGTCTCAGAATGGGTGATGTCCACCTTATTTTAGACCATTGACCCCTCACGAAGTTGTCTGTGTGTTTAGCCCAACTCGTCGAATAACTTTTGCTTCCTCCTCCAACTGAAGCATGGCCGATTGAAAGTGCCTCTTAAGGACGCCATCCCGTAGAGATCAGTTATGTTTCGTTGTGTCAAACACTTTAGTCCAGACTTCTAGCACCACGCCAAATCATCCCAGTGTGTTCTGTCAGAACTCGAACCTTCTCACCCCCCCCCCCCCTTGACCAGCCCTTCTTAGAAACGATGGTTTCAGGTTCGAACCTTTCCCACTTCCATTTACTCCCGCCCTGCAAAAAGTTTTAACTAGGATAATCTTCATTTCTGAAGGAAGGAAAAAAAAAACCCAGAAGATTACAGGGATGTATTTATTGAAAAAAAAAAAAGATTAAATAATTAATTTTAAAAATTAAATATTTCTTTTCTGAAAGACAAATAGTTGCATCAGAACTTTGCACAATCTAAAATTAATATCGAATAACTTCAATATATTTTCTAGTTTTTGAGATCGGAGTGTGACGCACGGACGAACGGACAAAACTGCACAAAACTAATAGCTCCTTTTTTTTTCTCCTTTTCTTTGGCCGATATAAAATATGCACGCTTCATGTCATAATATTCGTTTTCGTTCTCCGAGTCTAGAATACAGGTCAGTTAGATCTCAACTTGGCGGGGCACTACTGTAGGAGCAGGTTGTTTCAGAATCAGGAATGGGTTAACGTTCGTGGAGATAAAACAGGGATTCTCAACCAGGTGGTAAACGTACCCTGTCCCCTATACATATTTGATGAACGAAGTAATATTGAAATAGGAGTTGTACTTACAAGTGTGTGAGATGGACGCTGCTGGGAAAATGATGCAAAGACATTTAGGGATTGAAGTAATATTAATCTAGCGAGGCCAATCGTAATAGACCTGTATCGTGGCAACGAGCTATTGACAGTGGTGTAGGCGACCTTGGCGACTGGTCACGACCTCGCGGTTTTATCCATTATTAAAAAAGTATATAATAAATACTCTCTATCTGTCTCTCTCTCTATATATATATCTTTCTCTTTCCTTATCTATCTCTCTTTCACTCTCTTTATGTTTCCCCCCTTTTTCCCCGCTTTTCCCACTGTCTCTAAATAAAGGATTTCAGTAAGGCTTAAAAAAGGAAATTTCTGTTTATTTAATTATTACTTTTCATTTTCTTAAATTGCAATTTCCAAAAAATAGATTTGACAGTTTCGTGTCCATTATGTTATATTAATTTTTTTTTTGCGCCCCCCAAAAAAGGGTCTTGCAAAACTTACTTAGCCCACATAAACTTTAGAACTTGCGCCGCCACTGGCCACAGGTTGCCAAGTCACAAGCACACGACCAGGCAGCTGTTATTTTACGTCTCAGACAAATCCTATTTTGTTGGAGCAGTGGACTTGGTAATGTACTTAGTCTAGCCCTCCAAATCCCCAAAGTTTTGTTTAATTGAATGCGTGGGGGAGGAAAATATGCAAAAAAGGGTACACCTTTTTAAAAAGTTTGAGAAATGCTAAGCAGACGATACACTCTCAGATCTAAAGCCTACCAGTTCGGCACGTGATGATAACCCAGTTTGACCTTTCACCTTTGACATTTTTACTTCTCCACCCCCTCATTCTCGGCTGTTTTTTCTCTTTTTCGGAATTGTTTTAGAAAGGATGGTTCCTCTCCGCGCCATTAGATTGACTTCTGCTTGGTAACAAGGGGACACCACCCTGATTAACTCGACAGCTGTTAATCAATAAACTAGCCTTCCCGTTAGACACTTTTCGCCTTTTTTTTTTATTTTGTTTCTTTACCGTGCTGCTATCTCAGTTTTCTTCTTTTTTATTCACTTGACTCACTTCCATCGCCATATTTCTTTCCCTTTTTTGTTTATATCTCTCATTTTCTTAGTGTGTGTGTACGCTGGGGTTTTGTTGAAATTATTATTTTTTTTAGTTGAGAGGGGGGGTAGGAGTGTGTATGGGGTGGGTTAGTAAGTGGTCGGCCTTCTTCTCTCTTTCTTATTTCTCTATCCCCTTCTTGTTTTTTTCTCTCTGTCTCTCTTCTCTTCTTCTCTCTTTCTTCTTAGTCTCTCATTTCTGTCTTCTTTCTTTTACTTTCATCGTATCCAACATTGTGAAACAAATAGACGTAGTAACAAATTAACATAGAAACAAATAAACTTGGTTACTAATATAAAAACATAAAAAAACAACATAAAAACAAATAAACATAGAAAAATAGCAACAGAAAAAGAAAGAAACTTGTATAAAGGTCATGCTCTTTCAAAATAAAACTCACCTGTCTCTTCGCAATGTACATGTCTTCCATAAAAAAAATGGCCTGTTACAAAACCATCCAAAACTGCTCACGGGTGCAAGGCTGGCATGACGCAACATCGACACTAATTAAACTCACATGAGACAATAGTCAGATAAGAAAGGCGCCCCCCGCCCTCTCTGTTGGTGAGCGTGTGAGTACATGGGCATGTCTTCTCGTGTCTGCGTGGGTGAGTGTCTCGCTCTGAAAGAAATGGCCGATGTTTCCGTGTTAAAAAAAATCGTACAGCTTTCGAGACGCCAAAAAAAATGTGTAAAAGTGAGCAGACGTAGAAAAAAAAACTCTTACCCATAATGCTGCACAAGGTATTAGCGTTCACTTCCTCTTTCGTTTCAATTCAGCGTATTCAATTCTCATCATATTGGAAGTAATAAATTGGAATAGGAATCGGGGGCGAGGTGGTCGAGTAATAAATTTACTTCCGAAGTGTTACGAGTTCGGATCCATGTGCAGACCGAATTCATTTAATTTCAAGAATTTTAGGACGGTCCTGAGTGAACACAACTCTATTTGATGCCCAGCATTGGTTGGGGATAATGAAGGGACAGTTGCGTAGCTGGGAATTTTCCATCATTTTGGGGGCCGGGGAGGTGGGGGGGGTTATTCTCTTGAGGGGCCCCTGCATTTTGACATTCGACATCATGACATGAGATAATGGGATAATATTTAATGTAAAACAAAAAATTCGAACACTGATTTGGGGAACCCATCAAGTGGTGGTCCGGGGAAGAATTCCCAAATTCTACCACCCCCATCCCCCCACCTTAGCTACGCCAGTGGCATTTGTTGTGCTGACCAGTTGACAGATAGATTTAATGTTATCAGTTCATATAGTTAGTTCCAATTGGAGGTCAATGCCTTAAAAAGCAATCACTACGTTTTATAATAATACCTGTGAGACGTGTAAAACTATAAAAGGTTGTACATTTTTTGAAAACTTGTCACAGCAAGTTTCAAGTATAAGCCTCAACTCTAGCTAGATCTATACCTTGCATTTGTCAAAGCGAGTGACAATAAGTGTTTTTTTAATGTTTTTTATTTATTTTCTAAAAATAATAAATAAATGATCATCATATGACAAATTATTGTCAAAAAATGGCTAAGTTGTCTTCCCTGATAACCAATTACTTCCACTTTAATTGAGATAATTAACAAAAATTATATAAATAGAAACAGCAATTTATAATGTTGCTATGTGGTTTTTGTTACTGAAAGAAATTATTTGTTGATAGCTCGAAATATAAAAAAAAGAGGAAATAATCGCGTGGGATTAATAGGATAAATAGGTGCTATAAATAGGAATCGATTGTTGATTGATTGCGAGCAAACGTGTGTACGCCATGTACTTCCGGTACCCATTCTCGTTGCAGCGGAGGCAGCCATTTTTATACAAAATGAGTACGTAGCCCTAAGCGAAGAGAAATGAGAAATTGGGGTGGATAGAAGGCTAAATAGGTAGATCTATTCCTGGACAAGAGCTAGTTTGTGCCTCAAAAGATATAAATATAGCAACTGAAGTTACTTTTATCCATTTATTGAGACTTCGGTTTTTTTTTAATTATCGTTACAATTTTATTGCTGTTTGGCGCATGGCGACGGAGAAACAGGTTTAGAATTTGAGGGAACATAAAAAAGAGAACACATTACTCGTCATAAAAAAACACATCTATTTTGTCTCACTTAAACGGTGAAAGATAGAAGTGGATTGTTTGTAAAATGTGTTATAGAATAATAAAAAAAACGTCCCTTTTAGACATTGTGGTCTATAGGGAAAATGATGTCAAGGCGATCTGTTTCTGTGGCCTTCGGTTTACAAGGTGACAGGGGGGCAGCAAGCACAACGACCAACCGCTATTACTTTCCTCAACTAATGTCAAGTACCCATTAGAGCTGATTGGACTCAGAGGCGCCCAAAGATTCCAAACTTAAAAAATTCCAGTATTCACCAGAATTTGATCCCGAGACCCCTGGTTTGGAAGCCAAGCGCTTTACCTCTCAGCCACCGCGCCTCCTTAGAGAATAAGATTAAAGCTCGAGCCTGGATTTGAATTCGAGCGACCCTTCCCCTCCCCCAACTTGATAGGCGGCCTCCTTAGAGATTACTAGTGGCATAAAACAGAGTCCGTAGTTATTAGCAGCAATCGACGCGCGTCTTATATATTGTCTTATGTAGTATATATTATCTTATATATCTTGACAACGGCAATGGTCACAGTCCGAGAGTTAGTGCCGCCACCTAGTTGTAAAGGGTAGACAAGCGTACATCAGCTAATGAGTGACGTCATAGAGAGCGGGAGTTTCAAAAAGACGTGAATGTCCCATCTTCTTGTGGAGAGAACGTAAACAAAAGAAAGAGTTTAATCTGAGTTGAGTTTACTCGAGGAGCAGGGGCGTTATCAGAACGGGTTTAAGGCTATCAGTTAGCACTGATTTAAAAGAAAAAATAATCACATCCTATGTCGCAATGCATTTTCCAAATATAAAATTAATTAATTTTTTTCCCTCTTAATTTACAAAATTTATAGGATAATGATTTAAAAGTGGGCGAAAAAAAGTGGGGGGGGGGGGAGTGAACTCATTTAAAATGTGAGATTGTGGAAGTGGGAACGAATGTGCTGTCTAAAGAATACGCCTTCGCAATTGAGTAAATCAGTGCAGTGTGTGTGTGCAGTGCACGCAGGCAGCCACAATCCTCGCGGCGGCCCTGACCCTACTGCCTTTTATTTTAGAAATGTATTCCTCAGTCTTAAAGAGATAAAGCGCTCACACAAAACACGTACACACAAGGGCCGCCCAAGAGATGTCTGCAAGCGAGATATGAGAACCATAGGCATCAACCAAAGTATGTGGGAGGTGACGGCCCAAGTCCGGACAGCCGAGTGCTAAAGAAACGAAGCTGCAGCCAAGAGAAAGACAAAGAAAGCTGCCTCCCTGTCAGCTAGTCCTAGGACTGTAACATACTCTACCTCTCCAGAATCGGCTTGATCAGTCACTTCAGATTCGCCCCGTCTCAAGAAGAAACCAAAGCCATCTGGGCGTATCCATTGTCTTCCAAGGTAGAAGGAGCCTTATATATGGCCAACAGTTATTGTGCATTGTGTCATGTAGCCAGCACAACGACCAACCACTTTTACTTTCCCCAAACTAACGTCAAGTCAGGTACCCATTAGAGTTGGGTGGACACAGGAGCGCTCTAAAAATCCATTTCAGAGATTCAAAATCAGAACGCCAGGTTTGAAAGCCAAGCGCTTAACCACTCAACCTCCGCGACCCTATATCTATATCTATCTATCTATCTATCAATCTATCTATCTATCTATCTACTATCTATCTATCTCTCTCTCTCTCTCTCTATATATATATATATATATATATATATATATTTTATTCTTTAAAAAAAAAATTTAATTATACATTTTACTGAAAGTTATGTAACCTGTTCCCCACCACTCGAGCTAGTCTGTAGGTCACTGTAGGAGGTAAATAGCTGTGGGACTGATCAATGAAAGAGCTCTATTTGGGAATAATGGTTAATTAAAAGCTCAGAACCGCAAGCATACTGTTAATCGATAGATCGAGCAAGCCCACGAGAGCCTCCGTTGTCTGACCATTGGCTGCCCCGGTGGAGTGACGAATGCACACAAAAATAAATGACGTCATACTCAAAATTTACATTACAAAGTCCCTCTTTATTTATTTATTTTCTCCCCGGATAGGGTTAATATAAAAATGGTAGTGTCATTTCCTGTTAGATTACTTTAAGCACCCAAAGACAAGAAAATAGAAATAAACAGTAAATTTGACAATAACAGAACAAACACTGTCTCGTGCGGTTTACCTCAATCGGGAACAATTAGAATTGCTTTAGTATAGCTCAGCTTTCATTCTTATAGCAATATCTCAGAGTGATGTGGTTCAATCTCTTTTGTGGACTAGTTGGTGGGGAGGGCGGGACAAGATTTCTTTGCACAGGTTTGGTCCAGCAGCACAGGTCTGCTCGAGCCGGGATGTGAATTCGATCGATTCCCCCCCCCCCCAACCCCCCCCCCCCACCCCCAACATGATAGGTAGCCAAGTGGTTTGTGCAACTCAGTGAAACATTCTACATCATAAATGACACGTGAAATAGGATTTATAGGCCGAAGAGAACGCATACTACTACTAGTATATATCGTTGGACTTCTTTAAACTTTACAATTTTTTTTTTCATCTTTTTAATAAGAAATCAATATTAAATGGAACTCATATCATACACTTTACAATCTGTCTTCTCTTTTTGACTCTATGTTTTACTCATTTCTCACGTTCTGTCTGTCTGTCTCTCTTTCTCTGTCTCTTGCTTTTTTTTTTAAAGTAATCTCTGCAAACACTCAAGTCTAATACACCTTTTATCTTTATCACTTTGACTCAGCAAACAAATGTAAACCTCTCTCTGGATCACGCCTCTTCCCTCACCCCTCCCTACCGCGCATTCTACCACAATATTCTGTGGTAAAATAGCCCCCCTACCCCCCCCCCCCGCCCCCCCCCCCCCCCCACACTAAAAAAATCAATAGCAGTGAGTTTAAACTGTAAGATGACTTCATTATGGACAAGTTCCTTTCGTTCAGGTTCTGTCACAGTAAACGCCAAGATCGATCTAAAATGGACCGTTGGCCTGAAGCGTTTCTTGTTTTATTAGTAAATACAACTCAAGCCTACAATTACAAGATGTATTACAAGATACATTACAAGATGTATTACAAGATGCATTACAAGATGTATTACAAGATGCATTACAAAATGCATTACAAGATGCATTACGAGATGTATTACAAGATGCATTACTAGATGTATTAAAAGATGTATTACAATATGCATTACAATATGCATTTCAAGATGTATTACAAGATACATTACAAGATGTATTACAAGATGTATTACAAGATGTATTACAAGATGTATTACAAGATGCATTACAAGATGAATTCAAGATGCGTTACAAGATGTATTACAAGATGAAGATGCGTTACAAGATGTATTACAAGATGTATTACAAGATGCATTACAAGATGTATTACAAGATGTATTACAAGATGTATTACAAGATGTATTACAAGATGTATTACAAGATGTATAACAAGATGCATTACAAGATGAATTCAAGATGCGCTACAAGATGTATTACAAGATAAAGATGCGTTACAAGATGTATTACAAGATGTATTACAAGATGCATTACATGATTATTACAAGATGTATTACAAGATGTATTACAATATGTATTACAAGATGAATTACAAGATTTATTACAAGATGCATTACAAGATGTATTATAAGATGCATTACAAAATGTATTACAAGATGTATTACAAGATGCATTACAAGATGTATTACAAGATGTATTACAAGATGCATTACAAAATGTATTACAAGATGCATTACAAAATGTATTACAAGATGTATTACAAGATGTATTACAAGATGCATTACAAGATGTATTTTAAGATGTATTACAACAAGTAGTTCTCTACCACCACCCCTAACCCAACCCCAGATTATATCTCAACTTCGTCTGAACTTTCGCACTGAACCAAATGGGGATGAAAGTTCTGCTAAGCCACCACAATTCATCTTTCTAGTAGGTCTACTGGATGTAATCTTAAATACCGAATTGTCCAGGCCCATTGTCGCTAGGATTTATCTGATAAAAACTTGATTTCAATTGTGCTGGAAACAAATTAGGACATCTGCTGCGTAGCGGGGTCACTTCCGTTTCTCACAGGAAGTAGTCCTCGTGTCCAGCCCAATTCAGTTATCTTCACTTCCGGAAACTTTAGCGACAAGAAACGCATGTTCGTGAAACACTGATCAAAAATCAAAAATATAATTCTCTTCATGGCTCAAGAGTTTGGACGAGAAGTAAAGGAAAGATCACTCTTTATCTCTGCAAGTCCTTCTAGAGTTACCCTACGAAAAAGAGTGGGGGGGGGGGGAGAACAAGTAGTATTCACCCGTCACAAAATAGCAGGGCCGGACTTAACCGTTGTGATTAACAAGTCATGGAAAGATCACTCTTTTTTATTTCTACCCCACGTAGTTTTAGCGGCGAAAAAAGAGGGTGGGGGTAGGAGAACAAGTAATCTACTCTATATTTACCCCTCACTAAATAGCAGGGCCGGACTTAACCATTGTTGGTCTGCGAAACGGAAATCACGGGGCCCAGTTTGGGTAGGAATACGAATTATAAGTGAAAATTAATTTAAGAGTTTCTATTAGAAAATACATTCGTCTTTGCATTTATTCATTCTTTACTACGTACAGAACTACTTTATGGGCCTTACGTGTAGCGAAGTCACCATTGTATCATTTCCTACATAGATCACGCTCACTAGCAAGAATTATCAAATGTTTCAATATATCTACTAGAATTGTTCACCTCAAGTAATTCTTCATTAGTATGAGGCGCGAGAAGCTTCTTTCACCAGATTCGACAATTACGGGATAATGCTGTTTTTTTTTTATCGCGCGTAGGATTGTCGTTTTCCATATTGAATGACACCCCAAAATGACAATTTATGTCTATATATTTTAGGAGATTTGTATGAATTTTCGAAAGATTTTAATAATTTCCGGTCGCATAGGTTGCAGTGGCCTATGGCCGGCCCTACAAAATAGCGGCGTATGCTACGCCGTCGGTCGATTAGTAAATAAATAAAACAGCGAGAGAATGCCCTTGACCTTCATTGTTTTGTCTATCCACATATGTTGATTAAGTCGACGAACAGAGCTCATTTTCTTAGGGGGATCATTTGTTAATACTCTTAATAATCAGACACATCCAAATCCGCTCAGTAATTCAACGCGGTGCCGGCATATACGCGTGTGAATATGTGTGTGTGTGTGTATACTGTTGTCTGTATATTTTTAAAACGTAAGTATTTGGTAAACGTCTTTGTTTCTGTCATTTGGTGAACACAAGATCACGAAAAATCGAGCCTGCATTTTCAATGACGGAAGTATATTCCTGTATATTCCTGCTGTAGATTCCTGCTGTATATTCTTGCTGTATATTCTTGCTGTATATTCCTGCTGTATATTCCTGCTGTATATTCCTGCTGTATATTCCTGCTGTATATTCCTGCTGTATATTCCTGCTGCATATTCCTGTATATTCCTGCTGTATGTTCCTGCTGTATATTCTTGCTGTATATTCCTGCTGTATATTCCTGCTGTATATTCCTGCTGTATATTCCTGCTGTATATTCCATTCCTGTATATTCCATTCCTGTATATTCCTGCTGTATATTCATGCTGTATATTCCTGCTGTATATTCATGCTGCATATTCCTGTATATTCCTGATGTATGTTCCTGCTGTATATTCCTGCTGTATATTCCTGCTGTATATCCCTGCTGTATATCCCTGCAGTATATTTCTGCTGTATATTCCTGCTGTATATTCCTGCTGTATATTCCTGCTGTATATCCCTGCTGTATATCCCTGCAGTATATTTCTGCTGTATATTCCTGCTCTATATTCCTGCTCTATATTCCTGCTCTATATTCCTGCTCTATATTCCTGTATATTCCTGCTCTATATTCCTGTATATTCCTGTTGTATATTCCTGTATATTCCTGCTGTATATTTCTGTATATTCCTGTTAACTTCAGACTGAAGAAAAAATTAACTTAATATTGTAATATTGTAATGGAAGTCATGCATATGCTACCGGCAAAGTGCAAAATTCAGGCATTCTATTGAGTGCCTTGACATTCTATAGAGACTAGACCCACGTCAGGCAAAGTAGAAAACGTCTTATCAAGAAGATATTTATAAATAAGTAGAGATAAATAAAAGTAACTGAACAACAGGAGATGCGAAACAGAACCAGGAACAAGAAGAAGACGCAGAATTAAAAGCGAGGAGAAGACAACCACAAAGAATGGACGGGGGGGGGCCTGTCATTCAAAGAGATTCTAGTCAAGGTAAAAGAGAGGAATGGAGAAATCATCGAATGATCATCTGTGGTGCCCCTTACATTTCAACAGAGTAAGGGATAGGTGTAGGTGAGCTGGAGATGTGGTTTTTCTTGCCTGACCTTTTCTTCCAATAGTACATAATGAGAAAAAAAAAAAAACTCGCTGTAGAATCTATTTCTACTGTTTTTACAAAGCTTATATCAACTCACTCTGTCTGTCTGGTAAAAAGTGTGTACTCGTTATTTCTCCCACACCCATTCTCGGATCAAGCCGAAACTTCGCAAATTATTCTTTGACATAGACTATAGTATAGACAGACATGAATCAATAAAAATAAAAGTAACCAATTAGACAATTAATTACTGGTAATATATTATTTTGTTAAATAGCATCATGTGAAAATAATACTTTAGTATTCACAGATATGGCTAGATTTGATAGGTTTAGTCCCATTACATAAATCTTAATAACTTAATTTCTCCCTCACACATTCTCGGATCAAGTTGATATTTTAAAAAAAAATTATTTATTGTACCTAACAAAACATGAATCAATAAACAAAAATACTCAATTATCAATTAATTATTTTATTTGATATCGAATAAGGAAAATAACTTGTACATTATTGGTAGATTTTTCCCCTTAAAAAAGTTTTTTTTTTTAAAGGATTTTTTATATTTTGCTTATTTATCAAAGTGGGAACTTAAAGTTCACTAAATCAACCAGACAGCAAGCATTTAAATTAGAAAACTTAAAAGAAGCTGATATAGTTAATTATATTGTTCAATTTCAAGGCGAGTAAAGTTCTTGAATATTTGTGCATGTTTTTCCAAAATTTTTTTTTCATCAAAGACCAAATAGGTGTCTAATATTTCAGACATAAAAATGAATGGTCCCATTCGTTTTGTATAGACCAATATCGTACTCTCATTATTTTAAGATTTAAAAAAAAAATAATATGACATAAAAATACATAACAAGTTTTCACAATCAAAACTGAAGCATTCTATAAAAAAGGCTACTATTGTACTTTTAAAAACTTAAGTTGAAAAAAATGTATTCGTGTTGTTTAGTTTTCAGTTCGAATGTTAATGTAAGTGAAAGATAGTAACTTGCATTATGTTGTATGTCAAAATATTCTATACTTCATAATAATTACTTCCATTTACTTATCAGTTGTACACCTTATTAACGACGTAATCAGTTTGATCAATCCAGTGCGGTGATCACTTATACACATGAGAATGGGCAAAATATGTAGGTCATAGCAGGTACTGCGTAGCCACGTGAAATACTTCACTCCTCATTAATCTTCGGTAAGACAAGCCCCATTATCATTATTATCATTATCATTATTATCATTATTATTTTTATTATTATTATTATTATTATGAGAGGCAGGGGTGGACTAAATATATGGGCATACTTCGGGCAAATGCCCGGGGGGGAGGGTATCCTAATTTGCCAGTAGTAGAGAAATTACATGTTGATATGTGAAATTGAGAATTTTATAATATATCATTTAGCCTATTATCATGGGCGTAGCCAGGGGGGTGGTTGGGGTTCAACCCCCCCCTCCCGAAATAACCCCGCGGGGGGGGGGGGGGGGATCGGAATTTAGTCACTGATTTTTTGCTTTGATTTTGTTTATTTTAAGTGAGATTTTAATACTAAACTATCACTTGCCCCAACACAGCTAGGGAGGGTTTGAGTTTAAAATCTCTACTGGGGGGTTTGAGTTTAAATCCCCCCTACCAGGGGTTTTCGCAGTTAAATTCCCCACTTCTATAACACAAAATACAAAAAATGAAAACGAAAACCCCCCACATTTCAGGAGCACAGTTAAGAAAGATTTTGATTTTTAACCCCCCTCCAAAATTTACGATAAAACCCCTCTTCATAATAAAAAAAAGAAAATTACACACTCAAAATTCTACGAGCTAAGCCAAAGGGGTTTTGAGTTAACCCCCACTCCCTCTTCAGTAGGGTTTGAAGGTAAAAAATATGTCTTCAATACCCTGTATAAAAAAAAAAACGCAAATTACGCACTCAAAATTTTATGAGGGTAGCTAAATCGGTTTTGACTCAGTTTTGAATTTTAACCCTCCTTCAGCGGGGTTTAAAGGTAAAAAATATCTCTTTAATATTAAAAACAAAGCAAATTATACACTCAACATGTTATGAGTGTATTCAAAGGGGTTTTGAGTTTAAATTCCTCTCCAGTGGAGTTTGAAGCTAAAAAATTCCTCTTCAATAAAAATAAAAAAATTACACACTCAGAAATCTATGAGCGTAGCAAAAGAGGTTTTGAGTTTAAACCCCCCGCAAGCGGGGTTTGAAGCTAAAAACTACATCTTCAATGTAAGAAAAAAGCAAATTACGCACTCAAAATGCTATGAGGTCTATGCTATGCCAAAAGAAGTTTTGAGTTTAAACCCCCCTTCAGAGTGGTTTGATGCTAAAAAATACCTCTTCAATATAATAAAACAACAAATTACACACTGAAATTGTTTTGAGTTTAAATCCCTTTCCTACAGATGGCTTATTTTTTAAGTTTAAAACCCCTCCAGATGGTTTTGAGTTAAAAATCCCCCTACAGAACGTTTTTAGGAAAACCTCTATCTTCAATATTATTCTAAAGCAAAACTACAGTTACTAAATTCTATGACCGTAGCTAAATGGGGTTTTGAAATTTAAAACAAACATAAATCCAGAGATTTTTTAGTTTAAAACCCCCAACGGATGATTTTAACGATAAAACTTCCCTTTTCTATATACCATCTAAAGCAAACTACAGTCACTTAATTCCAAGAGCGTATTGAAGAGAGGTTACACATTTGTACCAGTGGCGGGGCTCAATTAATAAAGTGCATTGAATAGTCATCTGCCGAAATTGAAAAATACTAAATGTGTCTCAACAAAGATGGCTAAGACAGATTTTAGGAGTCAGTTATAGAGATCGGGTGTAAATAAACGAAATTCTATGCCGAACTGGGAGTCGACCCCTTAGTAAGATTGTGACAGAGCGTCGCATGAGGTTAGCGGGACATGTTCTCCGACAAAATGAATTAGGCATAAGAAGCGTTGCAATGACATCGTTGTACAACTTGGCGCCACACATTCATGGAGGTCTTCAGAGCAGGTTGGAAGAGGCTTCAGACATTACCAGTGACAGATTTTTGTGGAAACAGCTTGACGGCTAATGCGCCGAACGGCGCGGGAGGGTCTAAGTCAGTAAGAATACTCAATAGGTTTTTGAAATCAAACTTTTCAATAGCAGGAAAATGCACTGTAGATGCCTCAGAATATGCATTTTTATGGCTTTCAATATCAGAAATAGTGTTTGGCGGCGGGGCTCAGACCCCCTTGCTAGCAATGGTGGAAGTCTACAATTTTTAGACTCACTCCAGGAAGAACCTATTCTAGGGCACAATAAGCGTCTTCCGAAAGAATGAAGGGTCAGAATGTAATAATAACGATTATATACACACATAGATACATACATATAAATGTATTTTTTTCGCGGGGGGGGGGGGGGGGGGGGGTATGCGGGGGGGGGGGGGGGGCTGGGGGGATTTTTTATCCCCCTTCCCTCCCCCCCCCCCCCCGCGAAAAAAATCCTGGCTACGCCCATGCCTATTATAATTATCGTAGTCCCTGCCTATTATAATTATCTTCTTATATATATTATTATATTTATTACTTCAAAAAAAAAAGATAACTCTACCAGAATGTTGGTCAATTTTATTTTTACTTCTTCAAGTTTAAAAAAAACACAAAATCTTTTTAAGTGAAATTTAATTAAAAACAAATCTTCTTGCCTCAATTGAATTCTCCAACCACTTTGATAATATATTTCCCAGGCGATGTGTCAGTGAACGGGAGACCACGTGATGTTTGGCATACATTTTATTTTGATCTTATTTTTGTTCGACTGTGTTTACAAAGCAAGGGGGAAAAAAAAGTCGTGCTTTGGTGAAGATATTTTTCAAATGTGTGCCTATCATGCCGTGGACTTACATCGGCGTGATACTAACCAAAAGAAATAATCTCTATATATGATTCTCTTGGTGGCCCAACCATGCGGTACACCACGATGAAAAAAGTCATGGAAAGATAACTTTTATTTCTGTACGTCGGACTAGAGTTACCCCACGTAACTTTCGCAGTGACAGACAGCGAGGCTGAGAAAAAAAAGAGAGGGGGCATATGTTACGCCGCGGATCGGCTAGTAAAATAGAATTTAAAAAAAATATATAATTTGCACAACGGATGTGAATATCTCCACTCTCCTTTTTTATTTGATAAGATGAAAGTTATTTATATCCTTCTCTTTCTTTCTGTCTCTACTTTTAAAAATGTCTTTTTCATGTTCAGTTGTTCATTCTCTCTCATTTTCTCTTTTTCTTCCACTCTCTCTTCTATCCATTCCTCTTTTTCTCTTGCTTTTTCTTTCCTTCTCTCTCTCTTTTCTATGTCTGTCTCTGTCTTTCTTTTTCACTCCTACTCTCTTTTTTATTTGGCACTATCTCTTTAATGTCTCTTTCTGTCTCTCCCAGCATCGCAATCTGACCTCCAAACATCTTTCCAATTATTCATCTCTTTATCTATCTGTCCAAATGTATGACTGTACATAAATCTGTTCGTCCGCCTGTCTCCGTATACAAATATTATTACATATGAAACGAATCATGATGGCTTACATTATCATTTTTAGCTGCAATTGTTTGGGTTGAGATCATTTTCCAAATGCCTTAAAACTCTAACCAATATCACCAAAGCCTGATGGTGTATTCCCTTAAGGAACACTAAGCAGATTTTATCAGCAGGATCAATTGAAATGAAAAAAAAAATCATTTTCAGCATTAAATCAGTGAAGCTAAAACCACGGCCCGAGGGTTATATTGGGTCTTGACATTGTGAAATCTGGCTCCGAAAACTTTTTCCCATAGTGCAGAAGCTCTGCTCGATTGAACCCGACGATGATGCCGCCCTTGACAATAATGTAGGAAATTTACCTGGCCATATGGCCTAAAAAGGTTGGCACCCGCCACTTTCCACCGTAAAGATGATGCTTTTAAACACTTTTGTGGCCAGCGGTTATCAGGATGTTGTATAGCCAGTACACAAATTACTTTCCTTGAAAAAGACCAATTGCCCATTTAGAGCCCAAAGGATTTCATTTTTTAAATACAATTTTATCTTTGAATCATGTTAGCCTTTGGGTGTGTGTTGTGATGTAGAGCCAAGACATCTAATCCCATGAGCAATTTTAAATGACTATGAACCAATTAACTCTGAATAAAAATTTGAAACATTTAAGCCCATGTGCAAATTTAAAATACTATGAACCAATCAAATCTGAATACAAATTTGAAACATGCCCATGTGCAAATTTAAAATACTATGAACCAATTAAATCTAAATAAAAATTTGAAAACATTTAAGCCCATGTGCAAATTTAAAATACTATGAACCAATTAAATCTGAATACAAATTTTAAACATTTAAGCCCATGTGCAAATTTAAATGACTAGGAACCAATTAACTCTGAATAAAAATTTGAAAAATCTTGTATAGAAAAACTAGCATAACCCACCCGCTTCCCAT
This sequence comes from Biomphalaria pfeifferi, assembly GCA_030265305.1. Classification (NCBI taxonomy): domain Eukaryota; kingdom Metazoa; phylum Mollusca; class Gastropoda; family Planorbidae; genus Biomphalaria; species Biomphalaria pfeifferi. Next base: position 238,872 of record JASAOG010000177.1, on the reverse strand, counting down.
GTTGATTTGTTCCTCAAGCTATATGCTGCTTATTTTGCCACGGGCCTTTCCATTTTTTTTCTTACTTATGACAATCTAATACTATAAAGTTAAACGCTTTTTCCTTTTTCATACATTCCGTGAACCCTCTAATTCTAATATCTAATACTTAACATTGGACCAGCTCGTATAGTTTACAAAATCGTTTTCACGAATGTGTAGAAAATTTAAGCATCAGTGTGGTAAAATATAAGATACAAGTTTAATCGCAAGATGTTAATGGATTTTCAATTATTCCTCAACAATCTCAGACCTGTTTGGACTCGCCATCTTGACTAAACACGTTACCTTTTCCAACAGCCGTCAGTTCCGTTTTTTAAACATCATAAAATAAAAATCACATCTCTTAAAGTAGCATCTTTATATATATATATATAGTTCGTCCATTGTGGTTCGATGATGACCACTTTGTCATCCAGGGGGCTGAGGGCTTTGCACTGGGGCTTTGCGCCTCCTCGTGTGGCTGGTGAGATCTATGTGAGCCCGGAATGTTCGGCTGCACACTGGGCAGTTTATTCCAGCTGGAGCTAGTGTCATTGGCCTTGCTTTTCTTCTCTATATATATACAGTCCATCATAGTGCTATATGCAAACAATTGAATGTCACTGTTGCCAACTAACTAAAATGAATCGAGCCAAAATTTTAACCCTATCTCACTGTGTGTCAACCTTTACTTTATTTACGCTACCTAGTTGCCCATTTGTTTTTCAATACGTGTTAAGGCATACTGTGATAGTCTAATGCTCATTCGATACTGAAATCATTTTATGCTCTAAACGAAAGAGCGTATACAATTCACCAGTGTTAGTTAAATAATGAACAGAAATGTTCATAGACCTTTTAGAAAACAAATCTTATCAACACCTCCCTTAGTTTGCACACCGAATACGCCGAAAAATACGATAGCTATTTAAAAGTGTTTTGACCCATATATGAAAATAGGCAGTATTCATTTACTGTCTAAATAATGTCTGTTTTCACTATTGAAGCTGGCAGTAATCTAAATTTTATCTTGTATAATTTTAATTAGATTCTGGGAATCGATGTTGTCATTTTTGTGCAAACACAGAATAGATCAAACTTCATTTTCACAAATCTCATGTCAACTCTGTCTGTCTGTCTGGTAAAAAGTTTGTACACGTTATTTCTCCCACACCCACTCTCGGATCAACCTGAAATTTTACACAATTATTTCTTTTATCTTACAACACACGAATCAATAATAAAAAAAAATAAATTAGTTAATGAAATAATTGTTGGTAATTAATTATTTTGTTTGTTATCTCGAACAAGCAAAAGAAATTGTGCGTGACTGAAGTGAATAAGCTGAATTAGTCTCCTTTTTAGGTCGCCTCTAAATTAAAAAAAGAGATAACTATACATTCTTCTTAAGTCAAAATTAGCTCACTAGCAGACGTGATTAGTTCGAATTCAGGTCGTTCCCATTTTTTTTTTTTTTTTGAAAATCGAATGACGGTAAAATCCAACCAGATATCCTTTTCTTTCTCGCCCCCCCCCCCCACCCCCATTTTCTCAACTGGTCCAATTAAGTGATAAAATCATTGCATGAAATAGCGCTAAAGAAAAAACCATTGGTAAAAATATTATGATACGCACAGGTTTATTGTTCTTGGTCTAGATCTCTTAGAAATTTACTCCCATGATTGATCCAAACCAATTGATACAATGGCACTGCGTAAGTTTTGTCTTTTAAAAAAAAAAAAGTTATATTTTTCTTGTTTATTTGTTTGTTTTGTGGCTACAACAAGATCAGAGAAAAGTTTCCAGTTAAAGTTTTTAAAAATGTTTTAGCCACGCCCAGACTTAAAGGTTGAGCTCCATGTTGTGTTTATATTAGGCTATCATACGTAGGCTAATGACGTCATCATTTCCACCAAATCCTACCCGCTTTTTCCCAATTCCTTTCATGGATGGTGTCTATTTTTTTTTTCGCTATTTGACGTAACGCTCTCTCTCTTTCTCTTTCTCTCTCTCTCTATTGACGAAAAGCGCATTTCCAAATATTTTTTATTTGCTGTTGCTAGTTTTTTTTCCCCTCATGTTACTTCCAGTTGGCCTAACATCTCCACCCGAAAATAAAAACAAGAGATGGAAGCGAGGGTTGAAAATAAAGGTGAACAAAAACGTGTCTCTGGAAACCGAGCCAAAAGTCGTGAGACTATACGTTGTATAAACACGGCCTGTGGCGGCACAACGGGGGCTCTTGTTTGAAGTGAAAGCGTGGATACTTTCAAAGAGTTGCCCACTTGCCCTTACTGTTTACTTTCGTTCAGAGGGCGATCAAAGCGGAGGGTAAGCGCACCCAAGGATAGTGGGATTATAAATTATCAGTTACACGTTAGTTATAGTTGTTCTGTATCAAAAATTTTAACAAGTAGGTCAAGTTATGTAAATGAAAACATTGTTAGATAGTTACATTTGACTGACTTATCTCGAATAGTATCTTCCTTACAAAGTTACAATTAAAAATAATTTTGAATGTCCTTTGACTACTATAATTTTTAGTAAAACAAATTTTAAGGTCATGCTATACAATTGTGCCTCCATCTTTGCTCTGTTAACAAGGCCGGACTTACGGGGGAGCAAAACTGTGCAGCCACACAGAGTATTTCCATTAAAAAGTTTGCTAATACAATATACATTATGCCAATGATATATTAGAAACTGAAGGAAATGATATTAAATGTACTAGTAGTCTTCACATATAAGACTTTGCATTTTGCTTGATTATCTTATCCTGTTCCAAATTTTGCCAAGAAACGTGAAGGCCTCTCTTTCGTTCACACCTCTCTCTTTTTTTTCTGTCTCTTTTTCCCGTCCCATATTTTGCTATTTACTCTTTGCTATCTCTCTTTCTTTTTTTCTCACATTCTCTTGTCTTTGTCCCTCTTTCTCTTTCTTTCTCTCTCTCTCTTTCTCTTTCTTCTTTCTATCTCTTTTTTTTTCTCTTTCCATTTATAACTCTCTACCTATCTCTCTTTCTCACCTGTTTTTCTTTCTCACTCGTTCGTTCTCTTTTCTTTCTTTCCGTATCTTTCTCACTCTTGCTCTCTTTTGTTTGCACTCTTTCTCGCCCTCTCTTTTTTGTTTCATTCTCTTTTCATTCTCTTTCTTTCTCTTTTTCTTCTCCTCTTCGAGTCTTTCATTCTCTCTCTCCCTCTCCTTCTTTTATGTTTCTGCCAGTCCCAGTTCTTCATTTACCGTATTGCCCTACTCAAGAGAGCCAGGCCAATGGGACTGTACTGTGAACAGTCTTCCTCCACTGAATTGAGTGACATTTAGACAGATAGCCACCGCCCCACCCCCTCCGATTCAGAAACCCCATTGACAACGAACAACATGCTGGGAATTACTCCCTTAGAGCACGTGAGAGGAAGCGAGCAGTGAGTCTTAAGGTTGCCTTGTCCCCGTACAAGGACAGCCTCTGTGTCGGCCATGAACCAGTTATCTCTCTATCTAATCCTTGTCCCAATCGTCCTTCGTGCAGAACTCTGCATTCGTAAAGAATGTGGTCTATTGTTTCGTCGTCCTCCATGCAATGGCGACACCGTGTGTCGTAATTTTCCTTCCACCGTCCGAGGTAAGCACCAATTGGATAGTGTCCAACCCGGAACTGGGCTAGGACCGCCTGTTCCGCAGGATTCAGTTGCCACCATGCATCTCTTTTGTCTGGTCTACTCATTGCCCGGTAAAACTCACGTCCCTTGTCCGAAGAATCCCAGCCATCGTGCCAAAGTGTCAACATGCGTTGGTTGACTAGGGCTCGTACACTTTGATAAGAGCACGGTTCATCATGTTCGAGCGCCGTTGCGACCGCGGTTTTCGCGAGTGGTCAGCCAAATCGTGGCTGGCCACCCCGCAATGGGCGGGCACCCATTGCAAAGTAACGTTCACGCCGAATCGTAGGAGACGCCCTCCGACCGTTATGACGCCCCATACCCTTCTAACACCTTCAATAAGCCCCCTAAGGCCTCTAGTGCGGCCATCGAATCCGTGAAAAAGACTATGTCGTTCGTCGACGCAGTCCCGTTACGTACCTTCGTTGCCACCCAGTCCAGTGCTTGGAAGGCTGCTTTTCTGTTGACAGGATCCCCTGAGCTCGTCACTTTCGGGATTGCCAGAGAGTCGAACTACCGCCCCGTATCCAGCTTTCACAGTTCCCTCGAGCGTCTGCACAGAGCCGTCTGTGTAGATGGAGGTTACTCCGGCTGGATATGATGCGATAGTCTCTCTGGCTTCTTGTAGTAGCCGTGTGGGGTGACTCTGCTTCGTCACCACTGGGTCAAGTAGGCCCTTCCGTATCGTCGGCATGCCGAGGGCCTCCATCGGGAAGATAGAAGCGGACGTGGAAAGAGCAGCCCGCTCCACCGGCAGATTCGCCTCTCTGACCAACCCACGCGCCACATGCATGAAGCAGGGCCGGTTTTTGAGGCGTCTCCTACCCTCCCAGTTGTCGACAGACTTCTGAGTAGGCATCCATCTTCCAGCGCATATATCTCTCGTGAGCTAGTATGACGGCTCGCTCTCTGCGCAATTTCAACGGTGGGATGTTTGCCATAATCTCGCCAGCGGCAATTGGCGTTGTCCTAAAGGTTCCACAGATTAGTCTTATGGCTTGGTTCTGAACAGCATCTAGGCTTGCTAGAGTCGTTTGCGAAGCCCAGACATGAACAGGGAGACTGTAATCCAGATGAGAGCGTACTGCACCCATGTACAGTCCTCTCAGCACATCCGCTCTCGCTCCCCACATCGTTCAAGCTAGTTTCATTACGATGTTCAGCTTCTCGGAAGCTGTTTCCTTCACCTACTGAATATGATCGCACATAGTCAGTTTCTGATCGAGAATTACTCCAAGGTACTTGGGCTTTTTAGCCCATTCCAGAATCTTGCCATCCATTAGTAGCTCGACAGGCTCCTATCACCACTCAGCGTAAACCATGAGTAAACCGACTTCGAGTGGTTTACCTCAAGGCTCCACATTCTGGCGTAGCAGGATAAAGTTGTTAATGCCTGCTGGAGAGTGCCAATGAGCTTTTGGCGATCTCACCCTGACTCCCACAACACGATATCATCTGCAAACAACAGCTTCTGACATTGAATAGGGCCGGCAAGTCGTTGATATAGACTAAAAAAAGCGTACAGCTGAGTGCCGATCCTTGCGGCACCCCCTGCTCAAGTGGAAGTTTCCTCGACAAGTGCTTACCAACACGAGTCTGTACCGTTCTTTCCGTGAGGAAATTTTGGATCCACTTAAGCATATATGAACCGACACCTAAGTTCATCAGTTTCAACAACAAACCGGGCCTTCATACCCTGTCGTAGGCCTGCTTGAGATCGATAAATACCGCTAGCGTCGACTGACCAGGTCGATTTGGGTTGCCCCACTGGAAGCCATCCACCACTTTCTGCATGAATAACGTCACTTGATCGATCGCATTTCGTTGCCTCCTGAACCCACCCTGTTCAGGAGCAATGAGACCCTTCGTTTCTAGAAACCATGTGAGCCTTCTGTTGACCATGCGTTCGAACGCCTTCCCGACGTTGGACGTCAACGAAACGGGTCGGTAACTTTCTGCACGATCTGGGACCTTCCTCTTTTTGAGCAGGGGAACAATCGTTGCCACGCGCCAAGCCTTAGGGAAATCCCCCTTAGTCCAAGTACGATTGATCAAATCCAACAGTTTCCTTCTGCCAATAGGACCGAGATGTTTCAGCATTTCGTTGCTGATCCCATCTGGCCCTGGTGCCTTGCGCATTTTGCACTTCCGAAGTGCAATATCTAGCTCTCCGTAGGTAAAAGAGTTAATGAATGTGCTCGTCTCGTCCTCACCATAGACGTAACTGCGTTTCGCTTTAGCCTTCCTGATGCCGTCTAGAGCTTTCGACACTTCACCCCTCTCACCCGTCCTAGAGATGGCCGCAAAAGTATGGTTTAGAGCGTCCGACCGTTTAGAGTCAGTGACCACCAAGCCTTTAGCCTTTGGCAGGGGTGCAGCTGCTTTTGGTTCTTTTGCCTCCAACAGTTTTCACAAATTAGACTCCCCCCATTTTCCCTAGCGCCCATCTTCTCCCCCCCCCTCCATTTTTTTCTTGACCATCAGAATAGAGTGAGCACTGTGTGGACGAACTATTACCCTGTATAAAGTGTGAGAAGAGCACCTTGACATCGTCACGTCTTACTTGCTACGTGATCTTGTGTGAGTGTGTATGTGTGTATGTGTGTTTGTGAGAGCGTTTGTTTGTATGTGTCTTACGCACATGTGTTCATCACAACTAAAACTAGGACATGTGCTCTTTTGATATTCATTTTTTGTCTTATAACGAATGTGAGTAGCTCGTCCACAGTGGAACACATTTAAAATGTGTTTTTATCACACATAGATACATGCAGTGCTATTTGGGACGGTACGACGTACCGGCCACCTTTTTCAATTTTGGGAAAAAAATTATACTTTTCTTGCATTTTAACGACGTTCATTATTAATTTATTAGAATTTAAAATTTAAGCAATCCATCACTGAGTACCGGCACTGACAATACCATGTTAAGGTTTTTAGGGTTGGGTATATAAAACATAGAACTTTGGTTTTCTTAAATACTTCGAAAGTAAAAAGAATGTTGAAGATATAATGTATTGAAACAAAATATCAGTCCAACAAGGTGGAGATGAACTTGCGGTCAATTAATATAGAAATCGGAGTACACGTCTTTTATGCATTTTTATAAGAGTTAATAGAGTTAATTTTTATTTATTCTAATATTTAATTCTTCTATTATTTAGATTTCTTTTTTTTTTTATTTTAGGGAGGCCCAGCATTTGTGCTTCTCGTTTTTAGCTTTTTTCCATCATAGGAATCCTCTAGATCGCTGTAAGTGCCTGAGGTTATGGGGTCTGAATTGTTACTGACTTCTTATTTAAAAGTATAGATTGTCTTCATGATGCACTATAAGAGTTATATCGTAATGATATAATTAGATTAAAGTTACTTGTCTAAAATTCACGATAAAGAAACAGGTTAGAATTTAGGAACACTGACCCTTTTTGTTAGCCGCTCCCTTGGTCAGAATAATCTTTTTATGGTAAAATTAAAACACGAACTAATTTTTAAATAATTAAAATAATATCAATAAAGATGTGATTTCTTAATGCTTTAAAATGTTTACAATCCTGTTAATTTTTTTCCACAGGTCATAAACTTATCTCCCCTAGTTTCATCTTGTGTCGACCTCCTTAGCTGTGCACGTCACAGATTACGTCAGATGTAGCTTACCAGGACCATGATCGTCTGACACGCCTTTATTAGATCGTCTGCACTCAGTTTTATTTCTATTTGGATTTACACACCTACAGAGACTTAGGAACGACAATTCCTAATGAAGGTTCACCCGCGTTAGTTCCGGTAAGTCAATCTAGCTCTGATCTGTCTACTAGTGTTAGCTCTCATTGGTTAAATATATTGGCAATTTTACTTTTAAATTTACGCGGGAAATAAGCCAAAGGCTCATGTTTGCTTTACGATATCGAGCACATTTGGCTAATTCGAGATGTTCATACACAATGGTGTATCCATAAATAGCAAGTTTTTTTGTGTGTGTATTCGGTGTTAGAGAAACGGAAGCACAGATAAGCGATTTAAAAAATCTAATATATAAAGCAGAATGTAAGGTGTTTGTATGTATGTATGTATGTTTGCATGTATGTATGTATGTATATGTGCATGTATGTATGTATGTATATATGCATTCATGTATGTATGTAGGTACGTAAATATGTCCCAAAAAAAAAATCAAAACCGTTTGACCAATATTGATAAAACTAGGCATAAATTATCCTAAGATGATGGCGGAGACCATGGTGTATGTTTAATGTCCCTCCCACAACCGGAGGGTCCTAAAAATATATACATAATGTACATAATTGTATTTCTAATAAATAGCGAAACTTTTTAACAAATCGGGTAAACCCGTTTTCACAGTATTTTATATATTTTTTATGAAAGGAATGAGTAGACCCATTTGCACACACTACTTTTATTTTCGTGGCGAAATTTCAAAACAAGTGAAGGGAACATTCTCCATGTTTGACAAAGATCTAAATTCAATCCAGTGGATCAGTGATACCCAAACCAAGGCCCGCAACCTGCGGGTCATATCCGGCTAGATGGCTATATAATAAAATGTGTGCGTTTTTTGCAATGTAGAATTCTAGTTCTAAGCTTTTTCCAAAGTAGCTCAAAGTAATTTTTATTTTTTATTTGGCTTGAACTTAGCTTGGCTTGGCTATGTATGAATGGGTCTCGGCAACCGACTGGGGCAGAGTTGTGTTTACTGAGCGCCTAAAGGCAGCACAGAAAAACCTTCTCCTAGATACCCCCTCCCCCCCCCCCCCCCCCCACTGGTCCACAACTGAGATTGGACCAAAGCGCTCTAAGCATGCTATAAGCATGAAAGTAGCGCTATATAAAAGCCTAAATTTATTTATTTAATATTTTAATATGTGTATAATTATATATATACATATATATATATATAGGTATATATATATATATATATATATATATATATTTATTTATTTATGTTGCATGGATATATATATAAATATATATAATATACTATATATTTCTTTTTCTTGCAATAGAAAAGGTAATGAAAATAATTCGTTGCTGGGCTGGTTATATTATATAACAAACAGGAATTACCAGGACAACTTCGGTATTAATTGCACCCCTCCCCTCCCAAATCCAAGATTATCCGCATTATCTTAAAACCCCCTTGACCAACCCTTCCCCCACCGGCCACACCAGGAAAAAAAAGCTAGGTTAGTGGTGCGCTCGGGAAAGGGGGATATGTAATCACGTGGTCTAGACAGGGGAAATCACTCAAATCATAAGTACACGAGCGGGCAGACGATATGGGTATGTTAGAATTAAACTCTTATTCCCTAAAGGGCATGTATTAATGTCAATTAGCTAATGATTATCATAACAGAATGAAAGCCTACAAGAAGCGCATGAAATGATAGGTTTATAAATGTTACTGCAAAGCTGTACACGAAAAATCCATTAGCAAACCCGCCGTATGAAAACTTAACAAGAAAACAAAAAATGTCGACAATCTCTAAGGAGACCGGCCTCTATGCTTGAAAAGTTAAAATGTGGCTCCTGTCGTCTGTTGATCTGTGGATGGTTTCGGTTCTATTTCAACTTATTATGTTTCCATAGTATTATTATGATTAGATTGTTGTTTATTAACAAGAAGTTACAATGATCACATGTTACTCTTAACCCTCATACATCCATCCGTATTTGTAACTAGCAATTTCATTTTATACATAGACTGTGACCTGATTTCTGTGTCCATCAGTACACAATATAGTATCTATCTATCTATCTATCTATCTATCTATATCTAACTATCTATCTATCTATCTATCTATCTATCTATCTATCTATCTATCTATCTATCTATCTATCTATCTATCTATCTATCTATCTATCTAACTATCTAACTATCTATATCTATCTATCTATCTAACTATCTATCTATCTATCTATCTTTCTATCTATCTATCTATCTATCTATGTATGTATGTATCTATCTATCTATATATCTATCTCTATCTATCTATCTATCTATCTATCTATCTATCTATCTATCTATCTATCTATCTATCTAACTATCTATCTATCTATGTATGTATGTATGTATGTATGTATGTATCTATCTATCTATCTATCTATCTATCTATCTATCTATCTATCTATCTATCCGTCTTAAATAATTTGACAACTAAGTGCAGCTACCTGGCCATTTCAATTGTCCCTTACAGTATTAAGCCTAATACAACCGTTTCTGCTAACACTTCAAGGGAGTAAATACGGACGCCCGGAATCTTTAAAACACCATCTTTGGTCAGGCGGAATTGGTCCGCCTAGTAAGTCCATTTCTCTAATAAAGGAAATTTCCAACCCCTGCTGCTTCTCGTTGCTAAGGCTTCAGGAGTCAACCTCAAGTACAATAAAATAATACAGGAATTGGTCTCATTAGGCGTTGAGACTGTCCAGGATGATTTCCTCAGCAACAGCCCCTAAATTGATTTGGTACCTAACGTATTGCTTGGTATCTATTTGGATCATTAGCAGAAGTCGAGATAGGGAAGAAGAGGCAACCCACGATCGCTTTATATGAGACACAGACAAGTCCTTTTCCTCTAATCAGGACATGGTCGAATCAGAATAGATTTAGCTTGACCGTTGGTGGAAGGGCAGGGAAAAGAAGTAGGGTGTGTGTGGTCAAGCCAGTGAATCGATGTATCGACCAGACGATACCAGAGGACTAGACGGTCAGTTTCCTGTGTCCACAAATCTAAACCAGACCCTCGTTTAGACTGGACCAATTTAGACTCCCGTTGTACAAACAGCTCGCGCACTAACACGCACGCACGGACGCACGAACATCGTCCACTCACAAACATTGAATCTTCTTTTCAGAAGTACCGGAATCGGTTTGATGTTTTTTTCCTTTCAAGCGATATCATGAATGTGAAAATAGAAATTTCAGGGGAGGTCATTCACTATTTTTCCCCTTTCAATGTTTGAGAGTTGTTGTTCATTTCATTTATGGTGTAGCTATCTATAGCACTCCAGATTTAGGTCAACTGCAAAATATTTTCATCGTTATGGTTTCCTCATTTTGAAAACACGTTCTACACTGCTTGTATTAACAAATACAAAATACATTTCGTTAAATTAAAAAGAAAAAAAATATTACAGTTTAGATCTAAACTTTAATAATGTGAAACATGATCGAGAGGTCAAGTACTCTGGAACTTGGCTTGGCTACCTGTGAAGTGGGCTCGAGGTTCGAAACCCAAGCAGAGTTGTGTTTATTGAACACTTAGAGGCAGCACGGAAAGCCTTCTCCCAGATACAATTCTCCTCCCCCCCCCCCCCCCCCCCAACTAGTCCACAAATGAGATTGGACCAAAGCGCTCTGAGCATGCTATAAGCACGAAAGTTGCGCTATATAATAGCTATAATGTTTGTATCTACTTAAATTAACACAAGAGAATATCAGATAATTTTATGATGTAATTTCTCTCTCTCTCCTTCTATCTATCTATCTCAGAGAGACACAAAGATAACGGCACATTCCTCGTTCCTTATGCTTGGGCAAATTTGTACAAATGCTCTTTCTTCCCTAGCGGTAATAGAGAATGTAATGGGTTGCCTGAGCAAGCCAGGAAAACCAGTGACTTGGCGGAAGTTGGGTCATTGGTTAATGTGCATGACTAAATGCATGACGCGTAGGACGTAATCATCTTCTTTTTTGAAGTAACGTCTCTATTATATAAGATAAGAAGATAAGATATCTATCTATCTGCACCTTGATTCCACACAGGATGGCTGCCTGGAGGACGCGGTATGTCGTTCGGTCGTCTCGGTGGTCCTGGGTTCATACCCGCAGCCATCCCTCTATCTTAAGCCTTGAAGGAACATACGAACATGTCCCCCCCCCAAAAAAAAAAACCCTAAAGATTGGGATAAAAATAAAATAAATTATAGCTTTTATATAGCGATACTTTCATTCTTATAGCAATCAACCAGTTGTGTGTGTGTGTGGGGGGGGGGGGTATCTGGGAGAAAATATTCCGGGCTACCTTTAGGCGATCAGTAAACGCAACTCTGCTCGAGTCGGGTGTCAAACCTCGAGTCCGCTGCATAGGTAGCCAAGCCAAGTTCAAGCATACTTAGCCTCTCGACCAAGCTTCCCACTAGGTGGGAACCGGTCATGGCTGTATCGAATAATGAATTCTTTAAAGAAACCATGAAGCAAGCACTGTTTGTAGAAGCGGATATTATAGCGTGTGTATCAGCTTGTAATGTACAGTATAAGCATTGCCGTAATCGTAAAAGATTTTGTTCAAAGTAGATACACAAAGAGTACTCGTCTATCCTGCGCTTCCACATCTGTGGCATTTTACGTCTCGAGTGACGATCTTTTCCCTTTGCAACTTCTTGCGTGACTAAAGAGGCCAATCCTTGATACACAGCTGTGATCGCAGGTTGGGCATATATAATCACCAGGAGCCTTGCATTTTCACCCTTCTTTCTGCTTCTGCTGTATATGGCATCTGCAATTCGAGACCCTTCCTTTATGCTCGCTCTCCATGTGGATCTATCTATAGTGTCGATTTTGAAGAGCTTCAAGTCGCGTTTGCATACCGTAAAAGTGGGCGACCAGCGGCTCTCCTGCCTTCTATTAGATCACCATACAGAATGTCTTGTGGAAGTCGACCTACTGGCATTCTACGAACGTGGCCAAACCAGCCAAGGCGTCTGTCCTGGTGGATGTCCTGGCACCCTGCTCTTCGTAGCACTTCCTCATTGGTTATTTTATCTTGCCACCTTATTTTAAAGATCCGCCTTAGGCATTGGAGGTGGTAGACATTCAGCTTTTTGTCCTGCCATGAGTAGGTTGACATGGTGGCCATTGCCGTGGCTATCCTGTTGTTTATGTCTTTATCCAGTAGAGTGTTGTTGGATATGATGGAGCCAAGGTAACAAAAGTGATCAACAATGTCTGTCCGCTTCCACATACAATATAATAAATACGGAAAAAATAATAATATATAGGACTACGCTTTCATTATAACTCATTAATGAATGAAACTAATTTTTGACCAAGCCAGAAATTAATTTAAAAACATCTATAGATTATGAATAGTGCCTAAGCGTTTTTTTAGTCTTTAACATTATATAATCATTATTCACTGAATTAGTGTGGTCAATTTGTCTTTGCCTTTTTTACATCATCAAGTCTTGCTGATTCACTCTCTTTCTCCTTGTTTTCTGTGGGATGTTTTTTTCCCGTATCACCTAATGTTGGGTTAATCTCCCCTTAGCTTAGTACATTTTCTTTATAAAAACAACATTTATTGATTACTGCCAATACTATTAACTGATTATCTAACTAAATTCATTTTTTTCTATGAAGTAGTCTCCATGTGTTGTCATTGAGCATGATCTTGTATGCCAAATTTGTAGATGAGTAGAAGTGGTCGAAAATCGATTGCATAAATACGGAGTTACTATAAACGTTGTACAAAGAATACAAACATTGGATTTTGTTCAATAGATTTGAAATTCTTCGATTCACTTTGGCTCGAGGAGCTAATTTTTAGGTCACTATTTACCTCAAGAGTGTGTTGTCAGCATGTTTAACTTTATCTCTCTTTTCTTTATTGTTTACTTATAAAATAATTGTAAAATGCTGTGGGTTTTTTTTTTTGTCGTAGGTACTGTAACCCTTTCAGAATTTTGATCTATGGGAGCAGATGATGTAAAGGTTATCTATTTCTGTGGCCCACGAGGGTGTCCTGTGGCCAGCACAACCACCAACCGACTTTACTTTCCCCAAACCAACTTCAGGTACCCACTATAGCCGGGTTGACTCAGAGGCGCCCTAAGGATCCCAAAACTAAAAACCTTAGTCTTCACAAAGATTCGAACCATGGACCTCCTGTTCAGAAGCCAAGCGCCGCTCTACCACTCGGCCACGGCACCTCCTTTCGCTGTCGAGGTTTTTCGTCCTGTTTTTGTTTTGGGGTTCAAACTTAATGATGCTTTCGAAATTAATTTCTCAGCCACCTTTTTTTTCTATTTCTCTCCTTCTGTCCCTCTCTCTCTCTCTGTATATATATATATATATCTGTGTCTCTTTCAGCGTCTTTTTGTCTTACTTTATCTTTTTCTTTACTATTCTCCTCTCTCTTTTTCCTTCTTGTTGTTCATATAGCATTATATTATTGAATCCCATCCACCTCGATACACAGACTGACTGCAAGCTGAACACAAAGTGCGAACAGCACGTCAGGAAATCGATGGTTCCTTTACAGCCAAACATCTAACACCCCAATATCAAGACTGCCACAAAAATGGGGAAGGGGGGTCCGGGCAGACAGAAATCTTAAAGTTGAGGAGGGAGGGAAATGTGTAGGAGGGGTTTAAATTAAATTATCGCATTTCTTAAGTATATCTAGTAGTTTTCTCTTTTAAATTGTACGATTTGCAACGCGTATCCAAATCAATTCTCGATCATTATTCTTTCATTTTCTTCTAATCAATTAATCAGTGTGATTTAATTATTGTAACCTATGTTTAGTTGTAAAACAATGTCAACATTATCAGTTAAATTTGTGGTGCCGACCTATTTACATAGACTCTAATCGACGTAATACACATCATTTTAATCAGCTCCCTTAACAGGGGAGAATAACTCCGGCCACACTATTCACTTGGTTAAATAAAGATAGAAATCAACCTATCATTTCTATCCTTCTTTTATTCTCCATACAGAGTTGTCTCCTAATAGTCGGGACCGGAGACCGGATGGGTGTCCCATTGCCGAAAACGTCGGATTACCAAAAGTTACATGTACTTCAAAGAATTTCCACCTCATTTACCAACAAAATTATTTCATTATTATAAGTACAGGGCCGGCCTTCGATAATTGGAGGCTCGAAGCGAAGAGAATTTTCGTGGCTCCAAATGAAATAGAAAAATAAAAAATAACAGTGAAAAATTAAAATCAAGCAATGTATTTAAAGAATACTGTACTACAGCTATAACGCTGGGGACACTTTTCGGTATTCTATGAAACTTATTTTGATTCCTACTCGAGGCCCCCACTAATTGGAGACATTAGGCGGTTGCCTAGATTGCTTATACCTTATTAGTTTTAAGATATTCCTTTTAAACTTTTAAGGGTATAAAATAAACAATAGACGAAATAGCGGATTTTATTTATCTAAAAACATACAAAAAAACCTAATGATTTTAGCTTTAATAAACTGTGCAAAGTTACAACTTAAGATTACCTAAAGTCTGAAAGCATACATACTAAAGAATACAATACTGAAATGAATTTATTTTTTCTTAGCGTCGGAAAATTGAATGTGTTGAAATTTGAAGTTTCGGGCAATAAAGATTCCACTTTTATTTTTCTGTTACCACCTTCTCATAGGAATAAAACAACAACAACACTTTTACCCAATGAGAATGTCATGTGACAATTATCTGTTTTGTTAGCAGTATGTCATGTGGCTAGTTCAATATCTAACCCGCACTCAAATTCCCATAAGATTTCAGTACATGCTGAACAGAGAACTCTCCTAGATTATTAAGCAGGGTCTGTTGCCACGACCCTAATGCCCCTCCCCCTAGGTCAGCGCGCCCTACAGTGCAGTGAGAGAAGGCTGAAAAATCCTATACACGAGAGCTTTAAAAAAATTATTTAAGTGGCAACGGGTCAGTGCACAACATTTTGCTTAATTGTTGGATATTAGCTGGAAGGTCTCTAATCCGATTAATAGCTAATCTTTCCGTTAGGTCGTTGCAGAATGAGAGATCGATCAATGAAAATTTTTATTCTCTGTCAATTTCTTCAACCTCTCTCTCTCTCTCTATTTCTCCCTATATCGCCTTTTTTGGTCTCTCTTTCACTGTCTTTCAGCCCCACTGTATCACTGTCTATACCTCCCTTTCACTATCACTCATCTCTTTTTACATATTGCTATCAGGTTCTCCCTCCTTTCACTCTCCATCCTCCCTCCTTTCTCTCTCCATTCTCCCTCCTTTCTCTCTCCATTCTCCCTCCTTTCTCTCTCCTTTCTCTCTAAATTCTCCCTCCTTTCACTCTCCTTTCTCCCTTCTTTCACTCTCCTTTTTCTCTCCTTTCACTCTCCATCCTCCCTCATTTCTCTCTCCTTTCTCTCTCCATCCTCCCTCCTTTCTCTCTCCATTCTCCCTCCTTTCACTCTCCTTTCTCTCTCCTTTCTCTCTCCATCCTCCCTCCTTTTTCTCTCCTTTCTCCCTCCTTTCTCTCTCCATCCTCTCTCCTTTCTCTCTCCTTTCTCTCTCCATCCTCCCTCCTTTCTCTCTCCTTTCTCTCTCCATCCTCCCTCCTTTCTCTCTCCATCCTCCCTCCTTTCTCTCTCCATTCTCCCTCCTTTCACTCTCCATCCTCCCTCTTTTCTCTCTCCATTCTCCCTCCTTTCTCTCTCCATTCTCCCTCCTTTCACTCTCCATCCTCCCTCCTTTCTCTCTCTCCATTCTCCCTCCTTTCACTCTCCATTCTCCCTCCGTTCACTCTCCATCCTCCCTCCTTTCTCTCTCTCCGTTCTCTCTCCTTTCTCTCTTTTCTTTCTCTCCTCCCTCCCAAACCACTTTTTTCTTCTCGCTAGCCTCGATCTCTAAATGTCCACTGAAAATTACATACTTCTATAATTTGTGTATTAAAACTATGTATATAATTTTTTTTATCAATTGGTCAATTTAACTGCTTACTGAAGGGTTCTAGTCCAAACTATTGATGGTAAATAAGTTGTTAATGTCAATAATTTATTATCATTAATTAATTATATCATTTGGTTAATGTTTGGTTTGTTGGATTCATGTTACGTACGCATGATAGTGTGAATGTGGAATGGCGTGAATGTGGAATGGCGTGAATGTGGAATGGCGTGAATGTGGAATGGCGTGAATGTGGAATGGTGTGAATGTGGAATGGCGTGAATGTGGAATGGCGTGAATGTGGAATGGCGTGAATGTGGAATGGCGTGAATGTGGAATGGCGTGAATGTGGAATGGCGTGAATGTGGAATGGCGAGAATGTGGAATGGTGTGAATGTGGAATGGCGTGAATGTGGAATGGCGTGAATGTGGAATGGCGTGAATGTGGAATGGCGTGAATGTGGAATGGCGTGAATGTGGAATGGCGTGAATGTGGAATGGTGTGAATGTGGAATGGTGTGAATGTGGAATGGCGTGAATGTTTGATGAAAGAAGGGATATGGGAAAACAAAATGGAGGACTATAAACAAAATAGTGTTCACAGTGTTAATTATTACATTAAGATTAAATGTTTATAAAAACTATGATTTTGACGTTTGGTATTAATGTATTGCTGAAAGAGTCTCTTCACGTAACAATTCATAATTTGTTAGAAAGAATTTATAATTCTGCCAAGTTTCAACTCTGATAACGGGAAGTGGGAGAAACAACTTGTACAAATATTGTACCAAACAGACGGACAGACAGACGGACAGAGTGAGTTTATATAAGCTTTTCAAAAACATCGAAATTTGCTCGTCTTTCGCTTTGAAGGTTGTAGAGTTGAGGAACACTGGGATGTAGCTGTCACGTGTTGTGTTTCTTTAACACTTGTATGTCTATCATGTACACCTTGTGCTAGATACTCCACAAAGGAGTTTGGATCATAGCGCACTAATCGGAGTTAAACATGATGCAAAAGCAATATCCAAATAATAAAAATAATAATGTACAATAAAAACAGAAAACTCCGCTTCACACCTTGCCACAGACCGTCTGTTCCATTTCCCCGAGACACCTTCCTGGTAATTGCGGAAGAATGAAGTAATTAAAAACACCAAGTCTATCCCAGACTTCCAAACTACAACGAGGCGTAGAACGACGGCCACAAATGACGTCACCTAAACCTAGACTTTAGTTCCTCCATTAAATAAAAACATTTGCTACGCCTTTGATATTTCCAGAACACGACACACTTTTTTACCTGCATAGACCGTGTACCTGCTATTTTAACTTTGCCTTCATAAGACCCCAGCCTCATTCAATCATGTATTTGATTCACTTTTTCCGTATTCCGTCCTGTGGCAACAATTTCACGTAATTCTTTGCCTGGCCCTGTTGCTATTTTACCAAACAAAGAAGCAGCACTCTCTTTGTCTCGTCCCTAGGTTGTTTTCTTTCATTTCTTTTTGTTTTTCTAAATTAAATTGTTTCGTTTGTTTTGTTCCTCAATCTTATTTTGTTAAACGGGACGAAATTGTTTGTTGTTTTTATATTTATCGATTTCACCAATTAAAGTTTTCATTCGTTGCCTTTCTTTTGTTTTGTTTTTGTTTTTTATTTTCTAATTGGAACACTGGGATAGATGGAGATAGAGTTAGTAATGGTTGGACAATATGTTAATGAGGAAAATTTTGGTTGGGCTATCTTGAAGAGAGTTTGGGTTATCTAGAAGAGAGGTTGGGTTATCTAGAAGTCAGGTTGGGTTATCTTTAAGTGAGGTTAGGTTTTCTTGAAGTAAGGTTGGGTTATCTTGAACTGAGGTTGGGTTATCTTGAACTGAGGTTGGGTTATGTTCGAAATGTGCTTGGGTTATCTTGAACTGAGGTTGTGTTATCTTGAACTGAGGTTGTGTTATCTTGAACTGAGGTTGGGTTATCTTGAACTGAGGTTGGGTTTTCTTGAACTGAGGTTGGGCTACGTTCGAAACGTGCTTGGGTTATCTTGAACTGATGTCTGGAGGTTGAAAATAAGAGATTTAAGAGAACTTGAAATATTCTTTTTTGTTTGATCTATTTTTTTTCGTAGGTCATCTCTAGCCACTTTCTTTTTTCGTAGGTCATCCCCAGCCACTCTCTTTTCTTGTAGGTCATCTTCAGCCATTCTCTTTCCTTGTAGGTCATCTCCAGCAACTCTCTTTTCTTGTAGGTCATCTTCAGACACTCTCTTTTCTTGTAGGTCATCTTCAGCCATTCTCTTTTCTTGAAGGTCATCTCCAGCAGCTCTCTTTTCTTGTAGGTCATCTCCAGCAGCTCTCTTTTCTTGTAGGTCATCTTCAGACACTCTCTTTTCTTGTAGGTCATCTTCAGCCATTCTCTTTTCTTGAAGGTCATCTCCAGCAGCTCTCTTTTCTTGTAGGTCATCTTCAGCAGCTCTCTTTTCTTGTAGGTCATCTCCAGCAGCTCTCTTTTCTTGTAGGTCATCTCCAGCAGCTCTCTTTTCTTGTAGGTCATCTCCAGCAGCTCTCTTTTCTTGTAGGTCATCTCCAGCAGCTCTCTTTTCTTGTGGGTCATCTCCAGCAGCTCTCTTTTCTTGTAGGTCATCTCCAGCAGCTCTCTTTTCTTGTAGGTCATCTCCAGCAGCTCTCTTTTCTTGTAGGTTATCTGCAGCCATTTTCTGTTCTCTTGTTATCTCTCACTCATTTAAAAAAATCTTTAATGTTCTAAGTCTGTTCTCCTTTGTGCATCTCCTGTATCTCTGTAGGTATCTGTTTCTGTTTCTTTCTTTCTGTCTATCACTCCCCGTCTTTCTCTCTATTTCCGAGTGTTTCTTTCAGTTTTTATGTCTTTCTGTGTATTTACTTTGTTTTAATCTGTCTCTCTATCTCTGAACCTCTTTGTGAGCGTCTATCTCTTTGTCTCTATCTCTCTTTCTTTGTTTTTCTGTCTATCTTTGACTCTATGTGTGTGTTTTTCTCTTTTCGTCTCTATTTCCGTCTCTATGTCTCTTTAGTTGATTTTTTTCTGTCTCTCTATCTCTGTCTTAACCCTAAGCTTCTCCAAAGCTAGCCCATCATGCCTATATCTTTGTTGATGTACCATACAAGCGGCCTCAAGCAACACAGTGCAGAAATGGCACAGCCTAGACCGTTCTAAATTATGCATGCAGAGTTATCTACCTCTTATTTCCACAACCCTTTCTTTTTCGAAAGAAATTCCTGAAAACAAAACCGCGATCTACGCGACGCTGTGTGTTCTAGACCGGCTCGACTCCGCCTTGACGCTGACTCGGACGCTCTATCGATTAGATATTACTGGTGTCGGAACAGTGAGAACAAAGCAATCGATGACCTGGGCAGGAAAGAGAAATCGGATTAGAGGGGCAGCAAGAATGAAAGCAGTCACGCACTCCTCTATCTGTCACAATGTGACATAATTTCCCTCTTGCTGGAAGTGTCACGAACCCTTTATTTGTGATCATGTGACTTTTCTTCTTCTTCTTGTTTTGCTACTGCCAGCAAAAAAAAAAAATATGTTCACAATTTCTTCTTCTCTTTTTGCTATTTGAACTACGTTGTACCTTTAGACATTCATGCCAAAGAACTGAATAGATATTATGCACCAAACCGCCTCACTAAGGCAAACTCATAATTGAAGTAAAATGTATCCCTTAGCTATTATATAAAATTGCGGATATCATTATGAGCGTAACGTTGGCGCTGCGTTATTTTCTAGCCCTAGTGATTCTTTGTAACAGTCCTTAGGGTTGATCTGAAAACTCTTGGAGCTCCAGGCGGTCTACGGAAGTTCTCTTCCATCGACCTGTCTCAACAACTGTTCTGTAGGGAGGGATTCAAGCAGATATAACTTTGTTACATCCCTATTATCGATTGCTCGTATTCGAAGACGATCAGGCTTACACGCGAGACCGAAGACCGAGCACACCGGAAAACTTCCCATACTCCTTCTATGTACTACATCAGCCAGAGGGTCTGCCATAAAACGACTCGTTGGTGAATGAATTGTGGATATTGGGGCTTTCTTCTTTGAAATGGTCTCGGCACTTAGGCACCCCAACGGGTGTTTTTTTTTCGCTATTCTGTTGGCATAATCCAGTTATGCCCAACCTAATTCAACCTGCGGGTCATTTTAATTTCCGACACTCATGTCATGGTTCACATGACCGAAAAGATACCCCCCAAAAAAAAAACGAAAGGAAATTGACTTGTAACTCTAAGAAACCCGCGCATCTAGGACTTCCATTAGTTAGTGAGAAATCGGAAGCATATTTTTTCACTCGTCAGAAAATGGTTTCATTTCTCTTCTTAAAAATGTGAGCGAATTTCAGCTAGTTTTACCACCGACTTATTTTCTCGTTTCTTTTTGGTAAACATTCCCATAAAACCTCCAATCTCTAGACGAGATTAAAATAATTTTTATTCACGGCTCAATCCAAGAATGACGTCATTTTTATCTACATTTTAAAGTAGAATGTGAGGCGTATGTATGTATGTATGATATATATTTATCCCATTGTTTTCTCTATTTGTGAATGCATCTGTCAGCATAACAGAGAACATGATACTGTACAGTGTAGGTGCTAGGACACAGCCTTGTTTTACCCCGTTTGATACTTCGAAGTGCTCTGATGGTTCTCCACTTTCTTGGACACGAGCCTTCATGTCATCATGAAATAGTCTCACCATGGTTATGAATTTTTGTGGACAGCCATACTTTGACATGATCTTCCAGAGTCTTTCTCTGCTAACAGTGTCGAATGCCTTTGTTAAGTCGACATATATTGAGAAGAGGTCAGCATTTTGTTCTTGGCATTTTTCCTGGAGCTGCCTTGCTGCAAAGATCATGTCAATGTTTCCGCGCTCTTTTCTGAAGCCGCACTGGCTTTCTGGTAGTAGACCATATTCTATGTGTTGCATGAGACGATTTAGTAGGATGCGTGCATGGATTTTCCGAGCAATAGAGAGAAGAGATATTTCACTGTGGTTGTCGCAGATCCGGCGGTTTCCTTTTCGCTTGTATAAATGAACAATTGTGGCATCTTTAAAGTCTTGTGGTATTGACTCTTTTTCCCACATAATTAAGAAGAGCTTATGAAGTCTTTCAATCAGGGCTAATCCACCTTTTTTGTAGACCTCTGCGGGAATGGAGTCAGCTCCTGGGGCTTTTCCGCTTGCGAGCTGTTAAATGGCAAGATCGGTTTCCTTTAGCGTAGGGGGGTCATCCATTTTTTTATTTATTGGTACTTGCTGTAGCCTGTCTATGGCCGCTTCATTTATGATGGAAGGTGTATTGAGAACCTTTTCGAAGTGCTCTGCCCAGCGTTTTAGAATTTCTTCCTTATCTGTCAATAGGATTGTCCCATCAGCATTTAATAGAGGGGATGAGCCTGACTTTGTGGTCGATAGATTTCGTTTATGGCATGGTAGAAGTTCTTCATATCGTGCCTGTCAGCAAATTCCTGTATTGTTTCCACTTTCTTGCTAAGCCAGGTATCTTGCATTTGGAGTAACTGTTTTTGCACATTTTTGTGGATGTTAGTGAATGCATCTTTAGTGGACTGGGAGTATGGGTTGTGCAGATACAATTTGGATAAATACAATGGGATAAATATATCATACAGATTTGATGGTGGCCTATTCAACCCGAGGCAGTTTAAAGCAAAATCAAAAACAAATGCAGCAGTAATCAGAGACTTGCTATTTGCTGACGACTGTGCCCTAAATGCCTGCTCTGAAAACGATCTGCAGAGCATCGTCATTGACTTCTCAAGAGCATGCACAGACTTTGGCTTTACCATCAACACAAACAAGACTGAAGTCATACATCTACCTGCTCCTGGGAAAGCCTACTCGGATCCAAGCATCACTATAAATGGACAGGATATAAACGCAAACAAATTCACATATCTTGGCAGCACACTCTCCAGAAATGGAAAAATCGATATTGAAACCGAACTGCGTATCGCCAAGGCCAGTGCATCCTATGGAAGACTGTCTGCGGGTGTCTGGAGCGGACGTGGTGTCGCCGGGGCTGGGGGTCTGTGGAGCCGTCGTCCTCCCCACATTGCTCTGTGCCTCAGAGGCATGGAAAGTGTACAGTGGACGTGCGGGGAGGCTGGGCTACTTCCGCATGACATGTCTGAGAGGGATACTGGATGTCAAATGGCGGGACAAGGTACCAGATGCGGATGTCCTTCGGGGGGCGTGTCTGCGGGGCGGTCCTGGTGCGGTCCCGGCTGCGGTGGGCGAGTCGCGTCTGCGGGGTGGGGGACCCCCGCGTCCCTGGGCGACTCTTATGTGGCCAGCTGGGCGGGGAGGGCGCTTCGGGGACGCCCTCGGGGCTTCTTTGGGGGCGTTCGGCGTGGGCCCGGGCGCTTGGGGAGCGGGGGCGCGTGGCGGGGCGTCGTGGTGTCGCGCTGTGGGAGCTGGCGCGCGGGTTGCTGGGGAGGAGGGAGCGGCGCTGGCGAAGTAGGAACGCCGGAGGGGGAAAGCAGGACAGGCAACACTCGCTCCAGCTGGACTGGCCTGCCAGGTGTGCGGCCGGGCATTCCGGGCTCACATAGGTCTCGCCGGCGCATGGTGAGGCATAGGGCCCTGGTGCAGTGCTCTCGGCCCCATGGATGGCAAAGTGGTCATCATCGAACCACGATGGACGAACTATATATATGT
Source organism: Biomphalaria pfeifferi (assembly GCA_030265305.1). Classification (NCBI taxonomy): domain Eukaryota; kingdom Metazoa; phylum Mollusca; class Gastropoda; family Planorbidae; genus Biomphalaria; species Biomphalaria pfeifferi. The sequence goes on along the minus strand of JASAOG010000177.1, from coordinate 215,793 downwards.
ATGTATGTTTGTAAGTATGTATGTATGTATGTATGTATGTGCCGAATAGAAATCAAAACCGTTTGACCAATCTTGATAAAACTTGGCAGAAATGTTCCTTGGGTACTAACTTAGACCGTAGTGTATGTATTGTAGCCCTAAAACAAACTTAAGACCCTGAAAAAAATTAAAGTTGTCCGACTCTATTAAAGCTATAGTATTTATGGATCCAGGCTTTGTTTACAATGTTGACATGAGAAAAGATCGTAAGGATTTAGATCTAGATCTAATTTTAAGAAATACACTTTGCACAGATAGTTTTTTACTTTGACACATGAAAATACAAAAGAAGATCCATTGATTTCATTATATAATAAAATTAACCTTCAAATTTGTATTTCAAAAGCATATTTTACATAAAGTGGTTCCTTTTATCTGTGACTACAGATTTCCTGACGAACATTCTTTCATTAGACAATACCGTAATGTTACACCCATAGACATATATATATATAGACTGGACGATTAAGTAAAAATTATTATGGGAAACATTTGGGAAAGATAAGTTTGTATGAGTTAAACAGCAGTTATAAGCAGTGTAAAATTAGTTGTTGTTTTTTTCAGCCATAACCTATATAATTGATAAAACCCCTTCTGTTTTATTATATCTCTAATCGTGCCTACCAAATCTATGTCAGGCGAGCATTCTGATTATCTTTTGTTAAAAAATGTTTTCATTTTAGCTTATTTGGGTCATCTGCTGAAAAAAATCGTTAATAGATGCCATGTTTTTTTTACTATTAAATTTACATAATTAAAATAATTATAAATAGTTTTAAATACTAGATTTAGATTTAGTCTATATAAATACTATAGTAAAAAAATACTACTTACTACTAGTACTATACAATACTACTATACTATAGTCTATACTAATAGCTATAATTGTAATCTGTATAGTCTAGTCTATAGTTGGTATATAAATAGTCTAGGACTAGATTGTCACTAGATCTATAATCTATACTTATACTAGATCTAGTCTATAGTCTGCATGCATAGATGCTAGACTGACTAGTTTAATAGTTAGTAGTAAAAAGTATGAAAAGTATTAGACCTAGTTATTACAAATATTAGTCATATTTATTAAATTTAGATAATCAATATTAAATTAGTCAGTGACAGTGATACTGAATTATTCTGACTTACTGAAACTGAGAGTTACTGTGTATAATATTCGATATTTTTTCAACCTTTACAATTTATCCTTGGCCTGCTCTACTACAAACATTAGAGCACGTTCTGCTCATTTTCTTTCACTTTTTTGACTAAAAACTAATTCTAACAATTTGAATCGATAAGACGACCGCCATACATTAATAAAGAAGCCATGTCAGCAAACATAGATCCACATCACAAACCTATATATATTTGCCTATGTCTATGATTATGAAACAAAGGCAAAATAGTGGGAATATGGCAGTTTTGTACTTTTCAAAACTAAAGATCATAATTATATATTGGCTGAAATGTTAGTCCTAGAATTTATAGCTCAATTGCCGCCATTTTTTTTTCACATAGATATAGTACATAAAACATGTTTGACTCCCCCCAAATAAAAATAACTTCCTACTTCCAGTCTATATTAATTTATGTCTATGGTTACACATCTTTCCATTCCTAGATCTAAAACTCTAAGATGATATAACTTCTCTTCGCACAGTTTTATACTTTAATACACGAACATACTAATTATAGTCCATTCATTTCATATTTTGATCGAATTAACATTCAAATTTGGTTTTCTAAAGCATTTTTAATACATTCGTTTACGAAAGCTGCGAAGCCGTGTTGAGATAGGCCTATATTCATTCATAAATCGCGTAATGAAAATCATTTCGTTTAATTGTTTACTTAATAATCCCATTCATTTAACAAATCGGGTAAACCCGTTTTAATTGTACTATTAATCTATTGATAGTTATGTAGACTCTATGTATCTGCTTCGGGTAAACCCATTTTTGTAAAACTAGTTTTATTTTCGTAGCGAAAGAGAAAAAACTTGAAAGGATCAATAGAAAAGTTTAACATACATCTAAATCAAATCCACTAGATTAGTAAACTGAAACTTAGACCCGCAGGCCGCGGGTAATGTCAGGCTAGTTTCTTATAAACCATTATATAGGCTTATTATCGTGTTGCATTTCCTAAAGGCACCTATGTTAATGGTCATGGTACCAATCAATCTGAGAAAAAGTGAGATCCTAACATAGAGGAAAGATACATTTTCTACATTTTGTGCCGACGTTTCGGCGGGCCGGATGGAACCACGTCGCGGGCGGATGTTGCCCGCGGCCCTTATTTTCGGCATCACTTGCCTTGACGGTTCCTCCTTCAAGCGATTCAGCCAGGTGTAACGTTGGGTATGAGAAGTGTTGTTGGGGGCGCTTGATTTGTAGATAAAACTGCAGAGAGAATCTGTATATATTAACTGACGTAAGTTTATACTGTGAGATAACTGTGTGGTACTGAAACAACCTTGTCACCACCTCACATAGAATCACAATCTAAACAGACCTCTAGAAAATGTATGAACAATCGAAAACGAAAGAGTAGGTCTGTAATATATTTTTTTGTTTACAAGTTGTGTGATAATGTATTCACACAACTCACACAAGTGCATTGTGTTCTAAATTTAGCTCACCACTGTTTTCCTTTTGGAGCGGTTTCCGGTGCAGTCGTCTATTTCAACTCATTATGAGATTCTCACTGCGCATATCAGGCGCATTTCGTATTCCATTTGCTAGGACAAATTATTACAAGTGCTCTTCCCTGTTGAGTTAGAGCATAGAACGTCTTTGCCTGAGTCAGGCAAGAAAATCAATGAATTGGCAGTCACCAATTAACACGCACAACTAGATTGATACATGGGTATGCTTAGGGCGCTATTATCTGTACGTCTGTAACTTATAAGATAAAATCTTTGAGACATTCCAAAGGTATGAATATCATACTACGTCTTAAATTACGAACGAGTACAAAAATTATTACATCAAGACGTCATTAAGAAATAGTTCCTCACCAGTGCGGTATTTAGACTTGAAAAGGCCCTAATCTATTTGAGATTTGGGGAACTTTTGGGTCCTTTTATAAATCTAGATGTTATATATCAGTTGTAAATATTTCTGGGGGACCCTAAGCTATATACTATATTACGTATAGGTAAATCCAGCTCCAGCCCTGTTGCTCACATAAAAAACACCCTCTTGCGACATTCAATTCTAAACTCTTGACATTTAAGCCAGTTGTAGTGCTAGTATTATTTGATAAATTGTCTCTCACGCAATACACTACCGCAATAACACAGTTAAATACACTAAGATAAATTCTATAATTAAAGCTACATATTTTAAAACCAAAACAAAAGATAATAATTTGTAATCAATTTAATTGTTTCGAAGAACTTTTTAAAAATCTAACTTAAATTCATTTTTTTCGCTGATGTTTCTTTAGAAATGTTTTTTTTTTTCATGTCTTTTTATTCAAATTAAATTAACGAAAACGTTTTGGGATCTCACGTGATCCATGTTGATATCTTACACACATTGATAGACACACACACACATGCAAAGAATTATATATACATACGGAATCTTCATAATGCTTCAATAACGTATTCGTTTATTTTTTCAGAAAATGTTTTATTTGGTATAGAATTAAAGGGAAATGCTCTTTTTATGTAAGACAAAGCAAAGTTTATGAAAATCAAACAGTAATTTGATTTAATAATGTCAAATCAACGATGGTATCGAGTGACAATGTAGGTAGAGTTATATTTTTATTTAAAAACCTTTGTATCAGCTTTAATAACACGCCCTAAACACGTCCTAAACCTTCGCGGTCATCTGTTGCCTAGTCGTCTAGCATGCGCTCGGACTGTTGAGGTTTTAACACTGCCTGCCATCATAGCCCACTAACCTGAGGGAAGCTTGAACTAGGTTGTAATCATCTTCACTTCGGCATTCTAAACATGTAAAGCAGGAAGAAAACAGGATTTACCTTAGATCAATTGTGCCCAACGTACGACCCGCGGGCCACATCCGGCCCCTCCAAACGTCTGCCCGCTGCGATCGTTAAAGCATCATATGATCGATTCCATCAGAGACGTCGATTATTTCGGAACGTGGCGCGATCTGTGATCGAAAATTAATTTTTGACCACGTGACCGAAAAAAAAAAGTTTGGGCATTACTGCTTTTGTTTTGAGTCCTCCCTTGGGGTGTGTGTGTGTGTCTATGTCTCTCTGTGTGTATGAATCTGTGTGTCTGTCTGTGTGTGTCTGTGTATATGTGTGTTTGTGTGTGTCTGTATGTGTGTATGTGCGTGTGTGTGTATAAGTTCTGAAAGTAAAGGGCGTCAGTTACCTCTCTCGTTAATCAACCCTAGTTTAGGCTGTAATATATTCCCTCTAGTGTACTCGCTCGACACGTAGACCATATCACGAACTGATGGAACACGTTCATTAATGTACTGTAAACGAAACCGCACGAGAGTCCACAAAACCCCCCGCGGTCTAGAGACTCCAGTCACTCAAGCGGAGCGCAATTACGACCATTTCGGATGATTGTGTCCACGTGTGTGCCTGGAAGGAAACGTTCTTGGCAAGAATTAGGTGTGTGCATGTGTGTGCGTGTGTGCGTGGGGTTCAATTTGAGCTGGGTGCTCACGTTTTGCCCGCACCCCATTGGCTCATGTAATGGCGACCTATTGGTGGTCGACAGCAAGTGTACTTTACGCAACGCTTATTATTTAGTGTACTTGACAATGTAATAATTGGTATGTACTAGCTTGCAGGATGAAGTAGGTGTTTCTAGCCAGGGTGTTGGCCAGATACGTCATAAGATTCAGTGACCGGCCGGAACTACTTGCACACTTTTGAACGTGTCATACATCATAAGTTACGTGCCGAGTGCACACCTTGGATATTGGATGGGTTCCTGGAAGTGTGGTTTGCGCTTTCGCCAATCGTAACGGTGGTCCAGAGTTCTAGCCCTATCTGCTTCAATAACATTCCGTCCTGTTTTCTTAAAAAAAAAACACATTTTTTTTAAATTAAAAAATCCCCAGAATGAAAATATTTTTTTTTTCTCGTTTTTTTTTTCTTCTCTAATGTTAGCTCTCTCTCTCTCTCTCGTTGTCTCGTTCTCTCTGTCCCTATCTCTGTCACCCTCTCTCTATTTCCCCTTTACTCTCTTACCTTCTCTCTCCATCCCTCTCCTGTTTCTTCGTCTGTCCTCCCCTCTCCTTCTCTCACTCTCCCTCCCCTCTATCCCCCCACCTCTTCCATCATCTCCCTTCTCCCCCCCCCCTCTCTCTCTCTCTCTCTCTTTCCCTCTCCTCCCTTCTATCTCTTTGTCTCATTCTCTCTCTTCTATCTGTCTGGTCTGTCCTTGTGGCAAGCCACGAAATCACCCGAAGTTGACTGCGCCATATCATTGTAACGCCTTTCCATCATTATGTCCCTTAATAGTGGGTGCGCCCCTGCACACTAATGCCAAACATGTAAGGTTCAACGCAGGAAACATAAAGTGCACCAAACACGAGTAGTGAGTTCCCCCCTCCCCCCCCCCTTGTTAAATACCCAAAATACCAACTCATACAGTGTAACCTTTCTAGTAATGTCTATGTCCTTGTGGTGCCAGTCGCTTGACTATGTCATGCTGTCGTTTACATATTGCGAAAAAAATATAAAAAATTACATAAAAAATAGTTTTTACATTTTTCATTTTTTTAAAGAAAATACTTTTATTCTGTCCCTGTTGTTTAAACGTTTTGCTTCTATACTTTAGCTAGTTAACGTTAGTGAAGGTTTCCCACACTCTAAGACTCCATAAGGAACCCGGACATGTCTTTATATTCTTATAAATATTCAATCATTTTAATATTGTTTTGTAATGTAGTCATATGTCGCTGAGGAGCGAAAACCGCCTACCAACCTAACGAGTGGGCTCGACTAGAGTTCGAATCCCGACTCGACCTTAGTTGTGCTTGCTGGTCGCCTAAAAAAGCAGCACGGTTACCTTCTCCCAGATCTCTCTCCCCCCCCCCTCCCAAATGGTGCACAAATGAGATTGGACCATTGCGCGCTGAGCATGAACATTACGCTATACAAAAGCAATTAGCATTTATTTAATGTTTTTGCTTTTTTTTTTTTTTTGTGAATAAAATGATAAAGTTTTATAACAGCCAAAGGGTTGGAAAAGGCCTCGTAGACATTTTTTGATGTGGTGAACCACTCGTTAGAAAATTCTTGCTAAGTTTGAGACGGCGGTGCCGCTGCTGACCAATCATTTTATTGGTCTGAAAATTGTACAATGGACGCCTTAAAGTGGACTACATTATTTTTTGTTTCCTTTTAACAAATCTCAATCAATACTAAACCAGAGATAAGTTATTTTATATAAATACTAGCAGATTATTACCCGCGGCCTGCGAACCTTAGTTCATGTATTACTAATCTAGTGGATTGAATTTAGATATATGTCAAACTTAGCTAATGTTACTTCCAAGTTTTTCTCTTTCGCCACGAAAATAAAAGTAGTATTGTGAAAATGGGTTTACCTATTATGCCGTTAAAGTTTCTTCAATTGAGATAAATTTAACTATTAAAACGGGTTTACCCGATTGGTACTTAAATACAGATACACTTAGGTACTTTTTGTCTGTTTATTTTCGGGCCCTGCGGTTGTGGGAGAGACATTAAAACTACACTACAGTTTTCGCCATTATCTAATGAACATTTATGCCAAGTTTTATCAAGGCTGGTCAAACGGTTTTGTTTTCTATACGGGACATACATACATACATACTTACGGCTTACTATCTGCTTGATATTATAGATAAATCTGCTAAGACCTTTGGGTATATATTATACACATTATACATGTAATGTTTTTGACAAGAAATAATCCTTCTTTAACTATTAATATTTTTTAACAAGAAAAACAAAACAAAAAGCTTATATTAAGTGTATCAATTAGTTTATATCAGTCATGTAATTAAATTTGTAAAAAGCATCAGACTGCAATCTTTAAAGGGGACTAGCTCAGCCTGTGCCATCACCTCAGTCAAGTACTATTTCTTTCCCTAATTCAGTTTATACCACCAATTAGTCGAGTACAATTTCTTTCCTTTGTTTGAGATTCCAAACAAAGTAATTTATTACCAATTGTTAATTAATTATATGTTTACATTTTTATTGATTCTTGTGTTGTCAGGTAAAAGAAATAATTGTGCAAGATTTCAGCTTAATCCGAGATTGTGTGTCTGAGATATAACTATAAAAAATACATTCATATCTCACTTTCTCGCCTTAAAATCAAAATCTTGTTTTCTCTTTGTTATTGGCATATTTTAAAGAAACAGAACTCATGAAAGCAATAAAAACACCCTAAGACTAGATAGTTAATATACTTTGTCTGAGTATGGTACATTGCAATTCGTCAGTATCTTCAAGACTTATTCCCCCCCCCCCCCCAACCCTCGGGAGTTGATGTATGTGTACTAACTGGGTCACGGTTATAAGACATACACGGCCAGGCAGGACACAGGACGACAGACAAGGGAAAACGGGGGGGGGGGGGGGGGAGGAATGGAGAGCACCAATAAGTGTGGATGACCAGATCTCGCTCACCTCGCGTGAGTTAGATACGAAGCTTGACGAGAAGTGAAACGAGAAGGAGACAGAGTAGGGGTATGAGAGAGAAAGAGAGAGAGCGAGAGACGGTGGGAGTGATCGTAAGATAGAGGCACATCCAGATGAAGAGGAGAAGGGAAGACAAAGGAGGCTTTTTGCTCATTAAAAATTTTAAAACTTTTAGATCCACTACAAAAAAAAAATAATTGTGTGCGTTGTTTCCCTTTACTTACTCTGCACATGAATCGTAAAAACAAAATTACTAATCCCTCTAAAAATAATATAATTAGTTATATTTTTTAAATAATACTGGACAGAGTCGAATACTGTGTCATGATACAATTACTTTGCAAAAAGTTATTACTGAATTGAGTGTGTGAACACTATCTCTGGTCAAAGGTACTACATATATTAGCATGTCTCCTTGTAGCTGTACAATGATAGTACATATATTAGCTTGTCTCCTTGTAGCGGTTCAATAATAGCATACACATGTACATGTCTACAATAAGAACTTTTAAATGCAATTTAAATTGGAATGAAATGTTATATGAATTTATGTAGGTGATCGGAAGAAAAAAAAAATCAATTTGCCCTCCACCTTTCTTTAACTGAAAACAAAATATGTTGATAGAAGAAACTTCGCGTAAGACATACATGTGGACATCATACTGGTGCTGTTATGATTTTTACAAAGCGTATTATAATAATAATAATAATACAAAACAAGTTTGAAAAATTTAAGTTTTATCCGAAAATGGGTGTGGTAGAACTAACGTGTACAAGCTTTTTTTTACCAGACAGACGGATATAGTTGATTTAAGCTATGTAACAAGCAGCGCATCTGTCTCGGAAGACAATTGATGCGCCCAGTTGAGTCACTGGCTTTGGTTTCGTCTTGAGACGAGGCAGAATCTGGAGTGACTGATCAAGCCAATTCTGGAGCGGCAGAGTTTGCCACAGTTCGTGCTTGTATATGCATCTGTCCTAGGGCAAGCTGACAGGGCCGCCTTCTTTTGACTTATGCAGCTTCACTTCTTTTGCTCTCAGCGAAGTCCTTACCAGCACCTACGTATGTACGTACGTACATATATATGTGAGATCGGTATATATCCTTGTCATATTGTTAATGGCAGTTAAACCTTGCAAAAATGTTCCATCCTGTCTAGCCCGGGAATCGACATTTTTAAAGCGCCATTTGAGCTCAAACTCTGAGAGCCGCATCTCCGATTGTGAAAACACGCCCCAATACCTCGACTTACGTTCAATAGAAAATTAAGACAACGCACGTGCACTTCGTGGTAGTAAACAGAAAGGTAGCCACTGGGGTGCAAGCGCTGACATGCTACGCACTCAGTATATAAAGCTGTGCGATCGCAAATCGAAAATAGCCTACCTCTTCAAGTTTCTGCTAGCAAAGCGGTCATCGAATCACTCAACAAGGTACATGCCAAACATGCAGCACAGTAGAGGTAACGTGGCTCCAGGAGGTCTGAGGTGAGAGAGGGTGAAATTAACACAAAACCCACACACTAGTAATTATGTCAAGAGATTTAGTTTCTCTATCTTGAAACATGAACGCATAATAATTATTACATGGTTAACAAATTAGTTTGTGTTTTAGACTTAATATTGGTTAAATTATGGTTTAATATATAGTTCTTCAAAACACTTTATTTAAATACGCACCATACATGATATGTCGAGCTTCTTTCTCAATTCCTCAGTTTTTTGCCTTAAATAAAATCTGTTGTAATGACACGCCCGTCCATTGTTTTAGTGTGTCCAGTCACTTTCTCTGCTTCTTCTCCTTTCCTGTCACACTGTTCCCTGAAGTGTCTCTGCTTCTTCTCCTTTCCTATCACACTGTTCCCTGAAGTGTCTCTGCTTCTTCTCCTTTCCTGTCACACTGTTCCCTGAAGTGTCTCTGCTTCTCTCCTTTCCTGTAAACTGTTCCCTGAACTGTCTCTGCGTCTTCTCCTTTCCTGTCACACTGTTCCCTGAAGTGTCTCTGCTTCTTCTCCTTTCCTGTCATACTGTTCCCTCAAGTGTCTCTGCGTGCCCTAAGGACCTCGTGGTATGCTCATAAGTTGTTTTTTTTTGAGAGGTCATCGTGGGGCCCAGTCGCCGTTGACATCCTGTTTTTAATGTCCAGGTTTGTGATGCGGTCGTTGTTTCTCTTTCAGACCGACCTTGAGATCTATGAGGCAGATGATGTAGTTCATATTTTTTCTCTGGCCAACGGCTAATGAGCAGGGTGTCATGTGGCCAGCACAACGACCAATCGCCTTTACTTGCCCCAACTAAAGTCGTGGGGCCCAGTCGCCGTTGACATCCTGTTTTTAATGTCCAGGTTTGTGATGCGGTCGTTGTTTCTCTTTCAGACCGACCTTGAGATCTATGAGGCAGATGATGTAGTTCATATTTTTTCTCTGGCCAACGGCTAATGAGCAGGGTGTCATGTGGCCAGCACAACGACCAATCGCCTTTACTTGCCCCAACTAAAGTCGTGGGGCCCAGTCGCCGTTGACATCCTGTTTTTAATGTCCAGGTTTGTGATGCCGTCTTTGTTTCCCCTTTCAGACCTTGCGATCTATGGGGCAGATGATGTAGGTCATATGTTTCTCTGGCCAACGGCTAATGAGCAGGGTGTCATGTGGCCAGCACAACGACCAATCGTCTTTACTTTCCCCAACTTAGGGGCGCCACAAATATCCCGAAAGTCATAATTCTCGTCTTCACCAAGATTCGAACCCAGGACTCCAGGCTTAATAAGCCTAGCGCTTAGTCACTCAGCCACCTCGCCCCCAAACAATAAATACACTCATATAAAAGTTGTTTCGAACTAAGGCTATAGACCCTTAATTTCGGGATTGTGGTGACTCTTCCGTTCGTAGTTTAATGACCATTGCATTCGGACATGTCGCAAGCATCAACAAGTCACGCAATGATTCTGCAGGCTGGCCACTTTTCTGAGCTTTTAGTTTAAGGAATAATATGGAGTGAACGAAAAGAACGAGTTGTTGGCGGCCCGCAGTGTATGTTTAGTTTAAACATTGAAACTGAACAGGGATTGGAAAAACACAGGAACAGGCAATATCAAAAAATGCTTTAAAAAACAACACCAAAGCTTGTATAAGACACTGAATCACACAATTACTGCCATGTCTCTCAATTCTTCAAGATGTATCTATATGAAACAACATTAATTAACTGTTTAATCGTGTATTGTCTTCGACTTTGAATTATTGTCCAGTGTCTCAGCTTGATCCGAAAAGTTGGGGAGAATTAAGCGTTCAAAATTTGTACCAAACAAACAGACGGACATGGAGATTGGATTGATGTAAGCTTTGTAAACATTTACTAATAGCATTTAAATCCTATGATTTATTTGAGATGTTTATGCCTAAGTTAATTGTGGTAAAAAGTAATTCGCTCTTTGTTTGCATCTTGATTTAGGATCTAGTTTGCATTTTATTTTTCGCTATCTTCTTTTTCTTCTTCTAGCCAGCTTTTTTGCTGCTGAGCTGTCAGCTATCTTGCAGACTGTGCAAAGGAAAAATAGTGTGCAGTTTTCTTCAGCTGTTCAGCACTGTCGTACAGGGTGTTGGTTATGTTGGGCTGTAGTGGTAGTAGGGTTTGTCTAAGGTGCATTAGGAAAAGGCATTAAAATATTTTTCGCTATAAAACTCTGTCAGAGAGAGAAGAAGGGAAAGAGAAATGGAGAAATTCGGAGACAATATAATGGAAAATAAAGGAAATAAAAGATGACGAGAAATTGATAAAAAAAAAAAAAAAAAAAAAAAGACTGTTAAAGACCTGAGTCTACATCGAAGGATTTCTGCTGCAAACTCAATAATATTTTGTGCTACAGTCTTAGTTGCGTAGAAATTAGAGTCGGCAATGCTATAAGGTCCACGACAACTTGTATGTGCTTCAAAAGATATAATAATAATAATAATAATAATAATGATAATGCTTGTCTTCGAGTCCGAAGATTAATAAGTAATTATATATAAATAATTATATATATATATATATTATAGATATAAAATGTTTGTAAAATGTTGACATCTTTCCGCTGTTCCTTTAGAGCTGAAAATCTACTTTCTATTTCAAACCTTCCTTAGGACGACGGGGGTGGTAGCGGGCAGGGTATGAACCAAGGATCATCAAGACGACCAAACGACAGTCCAGTGCGCATACCAGACGACCAGGAGGCAGCCAACCATGTTATAGCTTATCAATAATTGTATTTTTTTTTGTACACTGATAATACCAACTACTCCATTTCGATAACTCCTGGTCTCAAACTTATTTCCAGTACCTTCAGAAAAAAAGCTACCAATATACCTCATCTTTTAGAATGTTAAATTCCAGAAGCGCGTGTTGAAACATAACAAGACATAACACTGAAGTAAGGTTGTTCTCATACTCTAATGCTAACTTTTACACACCAGTGCAAAACAACCGGACAGGACTTGACACGTTTTCAGAAGATTCTCAAACTAACTCTCATCACACTCTCTAATATATATGTATTTTTAATTATTATTATTTTCTTATTGACTTTGGAAATTGAATACAAAATACAAGGTGCGTCGGGAAACTGTGTAAAGGGCGACATCAAACAAAGACTTGAGAAGCACTGACCTACATTAGTGCCCCAGGTACATTCAAAATCCAAGCAATGCTTTTGGCTCTTTCAATTATCTTTGCATGGCTAAACATTGATTGGTTGGCACGAGGTGGCAGGAGGCTATGCAATGACTCGTTAAGGAGCGGGAGGGGGGTGGAGAGTGAGAACAATGGGAGATGTGAAGGACGACGGGGTGGCGGAGGGGGGCTCCCACGCGACAGCTTGTGTCAGATAGTGCTCACGCAATGGTTCACGTTCTGTTATCTACATCTCGATGTACGCAGCACACAGTGGAATTTGTACATCTTCAACATCTCGATGTACGCAGCACACAGTGGAATTTGTACATCTTTTAGTGTAAAGGCTTGCTGGACGTTTTGTTAGGGTGGCTTTGTGGCAGATTTTGTGTGGAAGGCTTTGTGGCCGATTTTGTGAGGAAGGCTTGGTGGCAGATTTTGTGAGGAAGGCTTGATGGCAGATTTTGTGAGGAAAGTTTTGTGGCAGATTTTGTGAGGAAGGTTTGGTGGCAGATTTTGTAAGGGAGGCTTGGTGGCAGATTTTGTGAGGAAGGCTTGGTGGCAGATTTTGTGAGGAAGGCTTGGTGGCAGATTTTGTGAGGAAGGCTTGGTGGCAGATTTTGTGAGGAAGGCTTGGTGGCAGATTTTGTGAGGAAGGCTTGGTGGCAGATTTTGTGAGGAAGACTTGATTGAAAGTTTTGAATATAGGACTTAGTGGAGGGTTTTGTGAGAAAGGCTTGTTTCGAAGGTTTTGGGAAAGAAGCTGGGTGGAAGTTTTTTAAAGGATATTTGGTGGAAGTTTTTTTTAAGGAAAATTGGTGGAGGTTTGGTTGAAAGAAAAATGCGTTTATCGCCTTTGTTGTAAAATAATTTGAATTAGAAAGTCTTAGTTTATTTAGATTTTTTTCTTACTTTTTTTTTTGGTTAAGAAATTGGGGGGGGGGGGGGATCTACTCAAACAAAAAATATTTGTGGTTAAATTGTATTCTTTTTTTGTCTCAAACCGGACTTTCATTTATTGCATACATCTGCGACAAACTTATTTTGTGGTGTATTACTACAAAGCTTATAGCAACTCACTCTGTCTGTCTGATAAAAAGTTTATACACTATATTTCCCATTCTCGAATAAAGTTGCAATTTCGCCTAATTATTCATTGGACAAGGCATGAATCAAAAATTTAACCAATTAGTCTATTAATTACTGGTAATTATTGTTTTATTTGATACCAACAAGGAAAATTAATCCTTTAGTATTCAAAGATATGGCTAAATATATAGGATTTCGTTCCCTTAGATAATTGAACACTTTATTTCTCAAACACCCATTCTTTGATCGAGTGGAAACTTTAAACAATTATTTTTTTTACCTAACAAAACATGAATCATTTAAAAGATTTGCTAATTAGTCAATGAATCATTAGTAATAAATTATTTTGTTCGATATCAAATAAGGGAATAACATCTATATTATTGAGAGATAAAGTTGAAAGTGGAGAATTCTTTCCCTTAGACATGCTATGTTTTGTTTATAAGTATGAAATGTTTTTTTTATGCAATATATTTATATGTAAGGTGTATGTATATATGCAATGTTTTTTTGTAAAAAAAAAATAGGTGCCGGGACTCAGAGATGGATTGCCTAACTTTTAACTACTAATAAATTAAGTATAAGTTAAAATACAAGGAAAGTAATAATTTTTTCTCCACATTGAAAAAGATGCCTGTACGCCGTACAGGTGCTTACCGCCACAAAGAAGCACTGTATGTATATATGTATGTATAAATGTGTGTATGCATGTCCCGTCCGCATAGACATCAAAACCGTTTCACCAATCTTGATAAAACTTGGTATAAATGTTCCTTACATCATGGCGGAGACTGTAATGTATGTTTGATGTCCCTCCCTGGCCTCCCACAACAGGAGAGCTTAAAATAAAAAAAACAACAACACCCACCTAAATTAGTCTCTATTAAAGAACAAAACTTTTTATCAAATCTGGTAAATCCGTTCTCACAGTATTTTTTTTTATTCGACATGAATGTCGACTAAACTCTCTACTTTTAATGTCGTGGCAAGACTAGAATATTTGAAGTGATATTAAGAGGCCGTCAGTAAATGTATTATTTTGACATGCGGCCCCTTAGTTCTTACATTAGCAAACCTTTCACTCACAATCTCTCTGTGGTTGAGACCAGTTGTCATAAAAGGCTTGAGCGTTAACATGGTCCGTACGACTTGGCAACGAGCCATTGGTCTCCAGTGCCCACAGGTTGGGACGTCGTTGGTTAGTGTTGAGGCCTTCCATAACGAACGGTCTCGCTGTAATCGAGCTGGTTATGAGGACAATGGGTGTCTACATTACCTACATCTCATTTCAAGCGAGTCGCATCGTCTGTTTCTGTAAAATCAGTCAAGCATGACTCGCCAGCGCAATGTATCTTGTTTTGTTGTTTTTATTGTGTTTGAGCCAGGTCTGTATGCAATGGTCACATAATGGATGTCGTAGCAGATGGCAAGCCATGGGGAAATTATGTCTGAACGATTTTATAACGAGCCAAAGCGTAGCTTGGGTAACATAATGCCGCAATAGTCATTAGATCTATATTTTATTTTTTTCCAAAACATTTCAAGAAATAATTAGGAGTTGCGAATTTTTAAAAAATAATCTATTTAATACATCGCGTCTTTCATGTTGACAACATTCTCAGTGCGCTTTTGTGGATCAGTCGGGAAAAGGGGGGGGGGGGGATCTGGGAAAAGGTTTCCGTGCTGCCTTTAGCAAATACAACTCAGCTCAATTCGCGATTCGAACTCCAGCCCTCTTGCTAGGTAGCCAAACAGTTTTACTGATGATTGTGTTAACGGGGAGACCGTGGCCAAAGATAGAGCAGAGAAATGTAAGGTGACATATCTACACTCTTTATCTTCACGTTTGGCCGTACAGGGGTCGCGGACAGAAGCAGACGACAGCCTGTAGTTACTAAGCCTCCAAAGCATAATTCCGTCCTCCTTTTATTCTGTTTTATCCATTTTTTCTTTTCTTTTGTGGTCTTCCTGTTTAAGCAACTGACTAGTAGTTGCTGTATTTTTGCTAAAGCCCTTTTTGCATCAGCCCTTTTTGCATCAGCCCTTTTTGCATCAGCCCTTTTTGCATCAGCCCTTTCTTCTAATGTCTTTTTGTTTAAAACTTCTTGTATGTCTTCAATCTTTAGTTGATGTTTTGTAGCTTTGTGGAGTGACCTGCTTCTCATTTGGATTCAGTTACAGTGCATTAGATGTTTAAAGAAAAGTTTTTAAAAAAAAGATTGTCCACATATTGTAAAATTTAGATTTTCTAGTTCTTCGCTTATTTTGAGTGTTCCGTTTTCAATTACAAAACCCGATTTTACTGTTGTCAGCGTTGAGTT
This sequence comes from Biomphalaria pfeifferi, assembly GCA_030265305.1. Taxonomy (NCBI): domain Eukaryota; kingdom Metazoa; phylum Mollusca; class Gastropoda; family Planorbidae; genus Biomphalaria; species Biomphalaria pfeifferi. The sequence goes on along the minus strand of JASAOG010000177.1, from coordinate 200,056 downwards.
TATTGAGGCGCAGTGGCTGATGGGTAAAGCGCTTGACTTTCGAACTGGATTCAAATCTTGGTGAAGACTGGGTTTTAAATATCGGGATCTTAAGTTGCCTCTGAATCCATTCAGCTCAAATGGGTACCTGACATTAGTTGGGGAAAAGTGAAGACAGTTGGTCGTTGTGCTGGACACTTGATAACCTCATAACGTGGGCCACAGAAACAGATGACCCTTACATTATCTGCCCTATAGATCGAATGGTAAAAGTGAATGACGTCATTAACTTACACTTTTCACTTGGATTTTTAAAAAAGTCCAAAGCTATGTTTCTGACGCTTGCTAAATTGACTTGTGATAGACTTATACTCTCAGAAAATTTAAGTTTTAATTCATGAGTATAGTCAGTGTACCTTTCTAATAAAACGGCTTCTATCAACTCAGTCTGTCTGTCTGTCTGTCTGTCTGTCTGGTAAAAGGTTTGCACACGTTATTTCCCTAACCTTCATTCAAAAATATTCATTGGCATGGACAAGACATGAATCGATAAAAAAGAGTAATCAATTAACAAATTAATTATTGGTAATGAATTATTAAATTTAATACCAACAATGGAAATCAATCATTCAGTGTTCACTGATATCGCTAGGGTTTTGTCTTTTAGATAATAGCACACTTAGGACTCTCGAGACCTATTATCGGATTAAGTTGAAACTTTAATCAAATATTTATTGTACCTTTGAGATAGCTCTCCAACTGTCTTATTTTGAAAGCCATTAGCTGCAGGATCAACTTTGACCGTTCAAAGCTTCCAGCTACTTTCCTCTATACCAGAGAGGGCAAAATGGCGCCTGAGCTGATCTCTAAAGCGCTTTCGGGGGGGGGGGGCACCTGTGTTACGCCGTCCTCCTTTAAGCTTGCCTTTGGCATGCGGTCATCACCCATGCGAGATATGTGTCCAATCCAACCCAGCGCAGCTGTCGAATGGTAATTAGTGCTACTATACTGTCCACACCGGCCTAATACACAAACACATGTGTATATTTAATTGTCATTTTACTTACATTCTGGGTTGTTGTTATTTGGGGCAAATGTTACCGTTACAGAAATCTTGAATGAAAATAATATGACACCCAAGACAAAACAACACAGAGGCCCGTATGTAGCCAGCCCGTCACTTAGTACTGATACCTGCCTTTGGGTGTATTTTAATGACATTGACTCACGGACATACGTTCAAGGAAGGTAAATTGAAAATTTGTCTTTAATGGGAGCAGTAATCAATTGAGCATTGGGTATTATAAACGTGACTTTATTGTATAACGAGTTAATATGAACCACTCTCAAGGTGACTGTCAATGTTTTTTACATGCAGCTTAGCAAACGTATTTTTTTTTTACAAATCGTATAGCAACTTATTATGTCTGTTTACGGGGAAGAACTCCACACTAACAACTTTATCTCTTAATAATATAGAAGTTATTTCCCCTTTTCGATATCAAATTAATACATTACCAGTAATTAATTGACTAATTTGTTAAATTTTAAAAATTGTTTCTTGTAATGTTAAGTACAATAAATAATAAAAGTGGGTATGGGAGAAGTAACGTGTTCAAACTTTTTACCAGACAGACTGAGAGACAGACAGAGTTAATATAAGATCTGTAAACAAGGGCTTGAAAATATCCTTATCTTTAGTTGAAAGAAGAAATGAACTAGAAATATCTAAAACACACTTTGGATTTATTTATTTATATTTTTTCGAGTCTTTTGATCTACAGTTCTTATTGCTGATGCTTTTGGCTTAGGTGGGTAAAGGTACCCCTCTTAGACTTTGTGATCTAGGAAGGGCGTATTATGTTCATCTGTTGTTGTTTTATTGCTGACGGTTAACGAGGGTGGAACGTGGCCAGTACAAAGACACAACACGTCAGACACCTATTAGAATTAGATGGACTCGGGAGCGTCCTGAAAATCAGGGGGAAAAAATTGCCAGCATTCATCAGGGTTTGAACTCAAGATCTCTCGGTTCGGAAGCCAACCATTTCTTGTTGGCTTGATGTGTCGTTATTGCTGGTGCTAGTGGTGTGAACATTGCTGATGCTGTTGGTGCGGATAATTAATGCCTCTGATTGATGTAACATATATGAAATAGTTCGCCATATTAGATATTTCGCCCAGAGCGTTAATTTATCTTGCCCAGACTATTTGTGCGGACAATCCTATCTAATGGGTTTCTTTGCATTGCATTGGAATGTTTTGTCAGTACACAAAGGTTAGGTGGAGTTACAGTGCACAATAGTCAGGAGGAGTTACAGTGCACAATCGTAAGAGGGAAATACAGTGCTCAATGGTCAGAGGGAGTTACATTGCACAATGGTCAGGGGGAGTTACAGTACACAATGGTCAGGGGGAGTTACAGTGCACAATGGTCAGGGGGAGTTACAGTACACAAAGGTTAGGTGGAGTTACAGTGCACAATGGTCAGAGGGAGTTACAGTGCACAATGGTCAGAGGGAGTAACAGTACATAAAGGTTGGGTGGAGTTACAGTGCACAATGGTCAGAGGGAGTTACAGTGCTATTGTGCATCTTGTCAGATCTTCATTGTGGTCACCTATGTATATATGAGTGTATTTTTTTTTTAGGTATATGGGGCTATATGTGTGTTTATGAGGAGTGTATTCATGAGAAAGATTGGGCCTGTGTGTTAGTTTCTGTCAGTTTAGGCCTATCTGTCTGTCTATCTATCTATCTATCTATCTATCTATCTATCTATCTATCTATCTATCTATCTATCTATCTATCTGTCTGTCTGTCTGTCTGTCTGTCTGTCTGCCTGTTTGTCTGTCTGTCTGTCTAGCTATCTATCTATGTATCTATCTATCTATCTATCTATCTATCTATTCACTAACTATCTATTGTTATGACATTATTAAGAGTTTAGCGCGAAAAGTTATTTGTTTCATCGAAAGGGTAAAGTTTTTGACTTAGCGACAGTGACGCGACTATTAAAAACAAGACTAGGATTAAAAGTGGAATGAAAGTAGACACAGAATACTCTTGACAGCTTTAGGGAGAGGTCGCCTTTTAGTTTCTGGGTAGATCTAGAGCTTAGCCACGGTTCCCTTCATTACGTAGTAAACTTCTTGCTTGACATTGTTTATCAGAGTCGATTATTTTCTTGATTATTGCCCTTTCGGCTGTGTTGGTTTGGTTGCGTTTTACCTCCGTTGAGACAGACCTATATAAGACACATCACGTGGAGGCGCCTAGCACTAGGAATTTAAATATATAACAATTTATCTGGGAAACTACATATTCTCGACCTGTACGTTGGTACATATGCACTACGTAAAGCAACAGGGCTTCTTAGGAAGAGAGGATATAGATATAGTTTCGGAGGATAACTCCTTTGTCTTTATTAGAAATATGAAATATGCAGGTCACGACTGGGTTTGCGAAGTCCTATGAAACACTGTACTCATCCTTGAACTTTGAATCCAAGACATATCCATTACTTATAAATATCTACCTATATACCTGCCTATATATTTCTTCCTTCCCTTATTTCTCTTCTATCTTTCTCTCTCTCTCTCTCTCTCTCTCTCTCTCTCTCTCAATAGATATTGTGGTCAGTCTTTCTGTTTCTGTGAATGTTATTATTACTATCTAGATCTGTTATTTGTATGATTGTAGACAATACGATTACAATCAATTAAAAGCTCGTTCTCCTTAATGTAACAATCCATTTAAATAGCTGTGATAACTGTATAAAATACTTGACAATATACAATAGTGATCATTTCCATAAGCGGTTTTTACTCAGCTTTTTTTTTTTTCCAAAGCCGCTTCCTGGGTAAAAACAACTGGCTCGACATTTCGATACCTCGTGCTCACCCTGTTAGTGTCTAGTATTAACTTGTAATTTATATCGTGTCATTTAATCAATAGACATTCTCGAAGCTGTGGGGGGGGGGCATGTGTTTAGTCTGCTTCTCTTAGAACAGGCTACCGGTTATAAACTCCAAACTTCCAAGCGAGGCTCCTGACAACGGTGCTCTTAACAATTCGGACAAGGATATCACTCCCAGATGAGCGATAGTCATGTTGCGAAGTGATCTAGGTCAATCTAGGTCATGCACAGCGGATCTTTTATTTTGGCAAATAGAAATTAATGTAAGGTTTGCGCGATTTATATATATATACATTTTTTTTTGCGCGAATGGAAATAGATTAAAAAGTTTGCTCGAGTCTGTGGTAAGTGCTCAACAGATGGGGGTGCTAAGCATTCACATTTAGGCATTATTAGAAAAATTATATGTACTTGCTGATTTTCAAAGCTTCTATAAGTCAGTGGCGTTACTAGGGTGGCTTGGTGGGCGAGGTGCGGTCCACACCGGGTGACACCTAAGTGGGAAAAGTTTATCTTGTAAAAAGTCACATATACTCCCAAACATGCCTAGGCAGAGGCGTTCAGCTCAGCGTGGAATTCGAACTCCATCCCTCCGTGATAGGCAGTTAAGTCCCAGAAGTATATTTCCAAATGGTGGCTGGTCGTGTGGGAAGTTGATTGTGTCCACCAGCTTACGTGGACTATGAAACAAGGTGACCGCTGGAAAGAAGAGAGCACCTCTCTTCTGTTGATGATTTATTAAAGTGGAAGGATTCGAATTCCCCTGTTTCTGGTACTCTATTGATTTCTTCATGGTCTGGAAGCGTGCAAAACAAAAAAAAAAGTAGGACACACACACACATACAGAACAACAAAAACACACACGGATAAAGAGAGGATAAGGGAACTTGTGTGTGTGCGTGTGTGTGTGTGGATGTGTGTGTGTGCCAGAGGGAGAGAGACAGACACGGAGAGAAACAGAGAAAAACACAAAGAGGCACAAAGGGAGAAACACAAAGAGAGAGAGAAACACAGAGAGAGAGAGGGAGAGAGAAACACAGAGAGAGAGGGAGAGAGAAAGAGAGAGAGACAAGATAAAGAGAGAAAAGACAGAGAGTGATTGAGATAGACATAGAAAGAGACAGAGACCGAGAAGACACAGGGCTAGAGAGAGAGAGAGAGAAAGACAGAGAAAAAGAGAGAAAGATAAGACAAAAAGAAAGTCAGAGTTAGAGAGAGAGAGAAAGAGAGAGCAAATCTCAGAGAAATGTATTATTTTATTTCAAACGTGCAGCACCAGATTTTCACTTAAGTAGCCTATAAGCAATTTTTTTTAAAATAATGACTTTGTCTACATAAGTTGTGATTGTGACAAAAGATGTAGGTCACAAATGGGTCTGTGTATCCACGTAAACTATTGTACTCTTCCATAATGTTTACATATTATGACAATCTTCACATACTTTTAAAACGTTCAAACTCAATCAACAAAATAAATCACTCTGTAGTAGCAAAGTCTTCTGATGACCTTCTTCATTTGACCTTGAGCTTTTTCCAATATTAGGGCGAATAAATCCTCCCCTCTCTTCCCGGGACTCGAACTGGAGACTTCACATTTTACCCTCTCTTGTCACTAGATATCCCTGTGCCGAGCACCACTTTGGTTAATGAGGTTTAATTCATTTTTATAATTCCTGAAACGGCACCCTTGAGTTTGTATGTACTGTGTGAGAGAGGTGAAGAACCAAGGCGTTTGGGGTTTCAAATTCATCTCATCAGATGTCGATCCAATGTCTCTTTGAAGAAAATCCCGTGCTGTTCAATTTTTGTCACACTTCCAACTCCAAAGGAAGATCAAACTCTTATTTTTTTTTTTTTCGTTGCTGTTTCTGGAGATTTGACCGCGGACTTTGGCCTATCAATTACTGGGCGTCTTTCGTATCCATTCTTTGCGATACGATGTTCCTACGAGCAGTGGCGAAGCTAGGGTAGGGGGAGGAGGGGGAAGAATTCGAAAATCCCCCCGAGGCCATCACTTGAGGAGGCCTTTTTTACATTAAATATTAAATATTACGCAAAACGCAGCCCCCCCCCCCCCCCCCCCCCCAAACAGATCAAGCCCTTCCTCCCGGCCCTCAAATGATGGCGAATTCCTAGCTACGCCCCTGCCTACAAGAAGGACAAAAAAGAGAAAGGCAGAGTTCAAAGATTAAGAGTGGTAGTGAGAAATAAAGAGTTTAAAAGAGAGAAAGAAAAGAGGATTTCAGAGAGAGAGAGAGAGAGAGAGAGAGAGAGAGAGAGAGAAAGAGATACACAGAAAGATTTCTAAAATAGTAAACAAAAAGTAAAGTTCCCCTTTCTGCCCTTGTGGTCTATAGGGCAGATGTAAAGGTCGTCTTATTCTGTGGCCTACGGTTAACGAGGGTGTCATGTGGCCAGCACAACGACCAAACGCCTTCACTTTTCCCCAACTACTGTCAGGTACCCATTAGAGCTGGGTGGACAGAGGCGCCCTAAGATCCAGAAATTAAAAATCCCAGTCTTTACCAGGATTCGAACCCCGGACCTCGGTTCGGTAGCCAAGCGCTTTACCGCCCCACCGCGCCTCTAAAAGAGAGACAAATTTGACAGAATGGAAGAGTTGAATAAAGTAGTAGGTGCTACAATCAAAAGAATGTAGAAAACAAAATATAAAAAAATAAATAAAAAACAACAACATATTTATAGCCATATATCTCATTACTGTAAGATCTATTTCCCTTTTTCGATTTCAAACAAAATTAATTTATTTATTTAATTAACTCTCCCGGTATCGGTTAATTCTTTTATTGATTCATGTGTTGTCATCGACAATGAATAATTGCGCCAAGTTTTAACTTAATCCAACATTAGGAAGTAGGGGAAATAACTTGTTCAAACTTTGTATCCGACAGATAAACAGAGTTAATGTAAGCCTTCTAGAAATATTCATTCACCGCTAAATATTACAAGCGTTTAAAACTACGTAATTTATAAACACTTATTACACCACAGTTACGAACTTACCAAAAAGACTTGATTTATAAAAATCTAACTTAGTGCACCTCCTGAAATGCAAGAAAGACATTATGAACTAAGCCAAATATAAAAACTACTTTATAAAAAAGACATCCCTTATATAAAGGAAACAACTGTACATTTAGTATGCGATTTCGCGATGTGTAGACATGTCGAAACGGTGGTAACACTCACCAAACCAATTAATACATGCCAACACTATAAATGTACTCGAAGCTTAGGAAAGATGCTGCACAAGACGTGTAATACTTCCTGAACAGGGGCGGACTGGGTATCAAAATCGGCCCGGGCATTACCATATAAACCGGCCCACAAATGGCATGTCAAATATTTTCGTTGGGGGGGGGATTTTTACCCCACTCCGCAATTATATATATACAAATATATATATTTGTGTGTGTATATATGTAATTAATCTTCATTACATTCTGATCTTTCATTCTTTCAAAGTTTTTTCTACCATAGAATAATCTCTTCCTATAATTAGTGGAAAGACAGTATACACCGCCAAGGGCAGCTAGGGAGTCCGGGGGAGCGCTGTGAGCTCTTGCCAGTGGGGTACGGGGCGAAGCCCCGGAACCAAGCATTATTTCCGTTTTTTTAAGCTTTAAAAAATGCATATTCTGAGGTATCTACAGTGCAATTAGCCTGCTACTCTTTCGCTAAAAAAATTCAAAAACCAACTCTGATATTCAATGCAGTCCAGCGACTGGTAGAAAATGGTAACTATAGTTTTGCTTTAGCTTTTGTATTGGAGGGGGAAGGGAAACCACAAAAACCCTTTTGGCTACGCTCATGAAATTTGGTGACTGTAGTTTTCTTAAGTTGGCTGCACTGGGGCAGTAAGTAAAGTTTCCCTTTCAGACAATGAGGTCTGAGGCAAGTGATGGTTTGAAGACCCTCCCCTCCCGGCTACGCCCATGTGTTATATTATAGGTGTAAGTCTAATTCTCTACAAAATATATAATGTTTGATAACGCATCGAAAACTGGATTTATGCATTCTTAGGATTACATAATGTATTCTATTTATACATGGTATTAGTCTGAAAACTATAAACAATACAATAGCGGCCTAATGAGTTTGAAGCTTTTTGGTATTACTTGATTACAGACGTTTCTTCAAAAAATAAGATTGTTAAGTCTTACCCATTTCATGTGTCAATCTAGTCATGCATGTTGATCTGTGACTTAAAATATGCTAAATCATTGGTTTTCCTGGCTGACTCAGGCAACCCATTCCATTAAAAGATAAGAGAAAGCAGAACGGTTAGAGAGGCACTTATTAATGTGAAAAGCTCCTAGTACATTCTCAAAAACGCGATTTGTATATGAATATACCATGACCCATTATTTAAAATATAAATCTCCTATCATTAAATATCGGATGTAACAGCGCTATATAAATTATTGTAAGTATTGCAAGAATTTTCATCATTAATGACTTCATACTAAGCATAAGTTTGCCATTAATTATAATAGTATAAAAATGTGCCGGCAATATGTTCAATCTCCGGCGTTTACTATACCATACAAGAACAAAGGAGATGGTCATAACGGAGCTTCTCTATGCCGATGATTGCGCCCTGCTAGCTCACAATGAACATGACCTCCAGAGCGCGGTAAACGAATTTGCATACGCTGCCGCCTCTTGAGGTCTATCTATAAACCTCGTGAAAACAGAAGTCATGTTCCAGAAGTCACCCAATGAAACATACTCAGCCCCAAGGATCACAGTAAAAGGACAGCCCCTTAGCGTGGTAGACCACTTCACATATTTAGGTAGTATAGTGTCAAATGACGCCTCACTTTCAAGGGAAAATGATAACCGTCTGGCCAGGGCTATTAGCGCTTTTGGACGCCTTCAGGCGAGAGTTTGGAAGAACAAATAGCTCCGCCTGCCTACAAAAATCAATGTCTACCAGGCGGTGGTTCTCTCAACCCTACTATATGGCTCTGAGACATGGACACTATATAAAAAAACAACTAAGACTTCTTGAGCGATTTACACAAAGATGCTTGCGCTCCATCATGGACATACGGTGGCAGGACCGCACTACAAACAGCGATGTCCTTGCGAATGCCGGTATGGACAGTATAGAGGGACTTCTTATGGTCCGACAGCTACGCTGGGCAGGGCACGTTTCCCGTATGGGAGACGAACGTATGCCAAAGGCAGTCTTTTTTGGTGAGCTAAAAGGTGGTCAACGTAACAGAGGCTCCCCACGGAAAGGCTTCAAAGACCAGCTTAGGCGTCAACTTTCCTTGGCTGACATGGAAGAGAGCACCTGGCTGCATGCGGCGTCGGAACGAGACAGCTGGAGATCACTCACGAAGGCCGCGGGGTACACATCTGAGACCAAAAGAAAATCGAGGACAAACGCAGACGACGAAAAGAAAATCTAAATCGACCACCTGCGGACAATGGTTATGCTTGCCCTGGATGTGGCAAAATATGTAGGTCACAGCTGGGGCTGCGCAGCCACGGGAAATACTGCATTCCTCACTAATCTTCGGACTCGAAGACAAGCCATATTATTATTATTATAAAAATTTATTTAGATCTAGATTTATTATTTAATTAAATAATTTTTTTTGTAAGCCTTAAGTGTAGTATTTTTATATCTATGTTATTAAAAATAAACAAAAGGAAACTTACTTTTTCTTTTCAAATCGCAGAAAGTAGAGCTTTATACCCATATTGAGCTGTGAATAAGTTGGGTGGTTGGCAATTTCGCGGCTGTGTGTATGTGTTCAAGTTAATTTCTATTCAGTATTGTTAAAGAGCTCCTTTTTTTTTTTGCTGCGTTTTTATCAATGTTTTCTAACTTCACCTCTCTCACCCCTCTTTTTCGTTAAATTTCATTGGAACCATTAAAAGACGGGGGAGGGAAGGAGCAAAAAAAAATGGGAGTGCCATCAAAGGCCCATGCCGACCAGCAAAATGATGAGGCCAAACACAGCCTCGAAGACATCAAAGCAGTCCATGCCGCTCGTGCATAGCAGCACGTACGGTCTAACGTTTTGCAAATGATAACACGTACAGTGTATAGTGTTTTTCTTTTTTTTTTTTTTGTATTTTTATATTATTATTGAATTTCAAACAGAATTAATTGTTATAAGAATTTAAAAAAAAACAAAAAAACAATAAAAACTTTTTCGGGCCTTTGTGTCTTGCTGCTGTCACTTTTTTTTTTTAAGTTGTCTGCATTGAATTTTTTTTTCTTTGGTCGCGACCAGACCGGCCCATTTGGTACCGGCCCACCGGGCATTTGCCCGTTTGCTCATATAGACAGTCCGCCCCTGTTTCTGAAGGTTGAATGTCGTTAAATGAATGCAATATCTAGATCTACATCAGAAACTTAAGCCGACTTCACTCTAAAACTGTTTAGAAAATACGAAAAACATGAATACATGCAACCCTGCCGAACCAAGCTAAAAAAAGACACATTTTTTTCCCTTAAAATTGCAAAAAGTCCTTTATGTTCTCTTTTGCTAAACTTAAACTCTAGTCCTGTTTTTAACAATCACGTCACTATTTCTAGGCAAAACTTTCCCCTTTTTTATGAAACAAATTATTTTTAACGCCGAATTCCTGATCGTGTCAAGTTATAGTCATATATATCTGTACAATAAGATGTATTTCACTTTATATCGAGCTAAATTGATTAATCCACAATAATTAATTGAATAACATTTTAATTGATTCATGTTTTGTAAGGTAAAATAAATAAATGTGTAAAGTTTCAATCTGATCCAAGAATGGGCGTGGGGGAAATAGCATGTACAAACTTTTTACCAGACAGACAGAGTGAGTTGATATAAACTTTGAAAAAAAAAAAAAAGGAACGACTACAAATGTCTTTCCAATATTCTATCCTCAGACTCCCCTCCACCTGTTCTCTGTTCATTAGAGGCGGAACTTTCGATAGGCAACGAACAGGTAGGAAGTTTTGAGTGAAACAAATGCAGGCCACTTCACGTATCCGCGCCCCACATGCCTGAATAAGATAAGATAAGATAAAGAGTCTGGACATTTATCTTTTAGGCTGAAAAGTGTTCTTAATGTATGTCCGCAGTATTCCCCTCAATCACGTGACCACGCCCGATGAAGCGCGTGACGTTTAGTGCAAGACTTATCGTTAACTTCCGACACACCCACTTTGACAAGATTGTATTTTGAAGTTCAATGTCTTTCTGTAATATTGTTTCCTTCAAAGGCGGCCTAAGGGGGTGGCAGATGCCTCGCATATTTGTATTGTCGTTGTCCCAAAAGAAACTTGATATCGCGATGCCTACTCAGGCATGGTGCTTTGGTGGTCCCCCCCCCCCCTCCCATAAAATAAAAATCTTCAGATATTATCTTTCTTTTTTGTAGATTTATCTGTCCATCTGATGATCATCTGTACATTCATCTATCTATCTATCTATCTATCTATCTATCTATCTATCTATCTATCTATCTATCTATCTATCTATCAATCTATCTATCTATCTATCTATATTTCTTTCTAAAAATGTTCTCCTTCCAACTAACCACCAAGAATGACGTCTTCGGTTGTTTTTTATTACTCTCAAACCCTTCTTGTCAACTCGCTTATCTTTGCTTTCACATTTCATATTCTCTTCTAGCCATCCAGATCTCAACATTAATTGGGGCGTTAGATTATTCCGTAAAGCAGAAAAGAAAAGTATTTGGAAATATTTGAATTTCTAAACTATACGTAATATAAGATAATATTTATGCAACAAAAATATGATACAGCCTACAAATGATATTTAAAGCGAGTCTTTTTAATGAAAACGTAAATCTATGTTTTTTTCTAGAATCTGAAAATTCATTGTAATAAGTCGCAATTAAATTAATGTTTATTATACATGTCTTTTTCATGTTCCAAACTTTTAATTTTTACAAACACATTATTAATCACTCTAATCGTGAAAGAATAATCATAAATAAATAATAAAAGAATAGAATCTTCTAGAGTCTTAGTATTGCAGTATTTTATGTGACTACGAACTACAAAGATTGGTGGTCGAGTGGTAAGCCGCTTGATTTCTAAACAGAAGGGTTTCTGGTTTCAATCTTGGTGAAGACTGAGATTTTGAATTTCGGGATTTTTTTTTAAGACGATCTTGAGTCCAACCAACTCTACTGGGTACTGTACAGGTATTACTATGGGAAAGTAAAGACGGTTGATCGTTGTGCTGGCCGCATGCCCCCTCGTTAACGTTGGCTTTCTAAACAGATGTGTTTTAAAAATCATCTGCATTTATAGATCGCCAAGTCTAAAAGGGGTAATTTGAGCTTTATGTCTACGAAGACTCATTTTGGGGCACGCCGTCTGCTAAGGGATCACTACAGGTTTTGAAAATGCCAAATGCATGCGACACATCTGATATTAGTAGCAACCGTCTTCTCCTCTCCTCTCTTTCTTTTTCATCTTGATCCAAATCAGTGGCGTCACGAGGGTCGGTGTCACCCGGTGCGGCCCGCTTCTCCCGCACCCTACTAGTGACTCCACTGATTTCAAATGTTTAATTTCTTGATTTTTCTTTCGCTTACAATCATTGAATCCTAACATTATATACTCTTTAACCAGTACTATCGATCTTTGGACATTAGCTTCGAGTCTCGTATTCTTTTCCTCATTGCTATTGCTTTCTCTTTTTCTTTCTTTGTCCGTTGTTCTTTTCTCTGTCTTTCTCTTATCCTCTCTCTTTCTCTTTTCGGCTCTTGCTATCTTTATCCATCCGTCTCTCACCTCACTCATAGAAATATGAGTTTATATTTATTACAAAAAAGCAATACTTATGTATGTATATATATATATTGTTATAAACCTGGTGGTGGCACAGATGGGGGTAGTGGTGTGAGTGTAGTCAGCCGACGCAAATCGCCCCAGGCCAGCGCTAGACGAGCGGTCAACCGTGACGAGTTACGACGGTCAGCTGAGTCGAGTGTCAACAGGACGGTTCGGGAAGGATCGCCGTCGTGAACAGAGCTCATGGGCGTCACGAGAGATGTAGTCATGTGACGAAGCTAGAAACGTCGAGCGATGTTCCGTCCGGTTCTAGAAGGCCAGTAGTGACCCTATATAAAGAGCGGAGGTGTCCAGTCAAGACGGTTCAGAGCCCGGTTCACTACAGTCCGGTCGACTACAGCACAGTTCAGCGGTGTGGTTCTGTACGGAGCATTACGACGGTTCAGTGCGGAGTACTGTCAAGTACAGTTGAGACGACTGGCGTCTTGATCTTGGTCTGCGATCGAGTCCGACACAACGAGCCCAGTGTGTGAAGTCAGTCCTGAACTGTTGAACCCAGTGCAAGCCCGGAACGAGACGGAGAGGCCAGTGCAAGAGTTGATACGGCGGAACGGTGTTATTGGAGAGATATTTGTACAGTGTACGTGTTGCCAATTGTACAGTATTGGCTGTTATTTATTCAACCATTAAAGTGTTACGTTACTTTGGAGCCCTGAGTTGTAAAGTTCTTTAAGTTGGTGGTGTATGGTGCAGTTTGCAGAGAGCCTGGATAGTGAGATTCGTAACAATATATATATATATATATATATTTATATATATATATACATGTTTATATAATAAGGCTTCTCTTCGAGCATTTGTGGGCTAGTTCTATAAAATACTGTATTGCCTCCAGCCTTCGCTAAATAGTTTAAAATGATAACTACTCCTGCACTTTTATGATATATTGCAATGCTATTTAGGTTCTTACCCTTTAGTTATGCTTCTTACCCTTAGTCAAGCTTTGCTTTTCTTTGAAGATTTTTTTGTATTTGATTGTTGTTTTTTTTTAAGGATTTTATGTTAGCTAATAAATACTCTGGGTATGCTGGAGAAACTGTCTGGGTCTTCATCTGTTCACCTCAAGTAACAACCTGTATAGAGTTGTTTTTTTCTCTAGGTACTGAACGTGATGGTCATCGGATTAAAAAACAGACATACGGACAGACATAGTCTTAGATGTTTCTTGTAAACTTAGCTCGACCTCTCTTCCGGTTATCACCTGTTAAACGTAAGCCCTAAAGGAGGATCCGCCATCTTTCAACTAATGACATGTGACATCCACCCAAGCGACGAACTCTCTAACCCCTGCTCTGGAGAATTTCTTCTGCCAATTTCAGTGTAGACTTTTTGTGAGACTCTGGTCTTCTATCTGTGGCTCTGAAATAATCAGCTGCCAGATAGGACTTTTCGTCTTCTGATAAGCGATGTTTATATATACATATACGCACGCCAGATTTCTCACTCTCTCAATGTTTAGCCAAAACTTCTTTTGGATTTATTGTAATATATCTCCAATTCTGAGCTTCACAACACGTTTTAGGCTTCAGAAATTATTTTTTTCGTGAAAACATTTATTGACTGTCGGAACATTTCTTTAAATTGGGTTCAGGTATAGAAATTTCTATTGTATATGTTTACTACCTGAATGTTTAGATATTTGATAATGGTTTATAATTTCCTGTCTAATTTTGATTGTTTAATACACGCTAGTATTTGTATTTTGAAAAAAATGAACATCATAGATTTTTTTTAACAAAGAAGATAACAAGTGTTGCACAACCTGTTTTCGGTATGGATAACAAAGGCCTGATCCGATACCATTCGTCTTAGAAGGCCTGAACACTGACCTGTGACGTCACAATCTGTGGGCTGTGAAGATCAATAGCTCGTTGCCACGTCTTTCAGGCCTATGACGTGGCAACACGCTGTTGGTCTCAACTATAGGAAAGTATTTGCGAGCCCCAAAGACCTTGTAATATGGTCATACAGTTTTAGTTTGCGTTTTTATACAATATGTATATATGTCATCGTGGGGTTCAATCGCTGTAGTAATCCTGTCTCTAATCTCCAATGTATCTATATATATAATTCTCTTCATGGTTCAAGAGTTTGTACACAAAGTAATGGAAAGATCACTCTTTTATTTCTGCAAGTCGAACGGACTAGAGTTACCCAACGTAATTTTAGAGGCGAAAAAAAAAGTTGGGGGGGGGGGGGACAAAACTATTCACCCGTCACTAAATAGCAGGGCCAGACTTAACCATTGTGACCAAGAAGTCAAGGAAAGAGAACAAGTAATCTACTCTATATTCACCCGTCACTAAATAGCAGGGCCGGACTTAACCATTGTGGGCCCAATGCGAAACGGATTTCGCGGGGCTCAGTTTGGGTAGGGATATGGATAATAAGTGACAATTAATAGATTGTATTAGAAAATATATTCGTCTTTGCATTTTATTCATTCTCTACTACGCACAGAATTACTACACGAGCCTTGCGTGTAGCGAAGTCATACAGTATATCATAAGAATTCGGTTTCTTACATAGATCACGCTCAATAGCAAGAATTACCAAATCCTTCAATCTATCTACGAGAATTGTTGACCTCAAGTAATTCTTCATTAGTTTGAGGCGCGAGAAGCTTCTTTCACTAGATTCCACAATTATGGGTATCGCATAATGCCGTTTTTTTATCGCTTAAGATTGACGTTTTCAATATTGAATAACACCCCAAAATGACAATTTTTGTCTATATATTTCAGGAGATTTGTCTGAGTTTTCTAAAGATTTTAATAATTTCCGGATTGATATTTCTAGGACTTTTTCCTATATTTTGCAATTTTAGGAGATTTCCAGGACTTCCTGGTAAATCCACAGGAGGCCGCGGGAAATTTGTTATAAGTTATAAAATGGTTTAATTGAATAATTTATACACCTAGAAATAGCGCGGATCCTATGAAAGTGCTGGGCCCACTACCTTCGCATAGGTTGCAGTGGCCTAAGGCCGGCACTGCCAAATACGCCGCCGGTCGACTAGCATATAATATACATCCAAAGATGAACTTTTCTTGCTAGTAATAACATTTGTTGTCTTCTTTACAGAGTGTTCTCCTAAACGTGCGGTATCCTCATCAGTGACATAGAGAAGAGGAGCAATGGCTGCAAGATGAGGTACTTGTTACCACGGAAGTTACGTCACGGCCGCCGAAAAGCCATCCTTAATATAAGAACTGGATTAGTCCCACTGTCAAGGGTATCTCCAGTATAAGTGAATTACAAACGTTAGATCCCTTAGTCCAATGAGAAAGGTAACCAGAAAGCCTAGTTATACGCATGTTGACATTATGACCATAGTTTGATATGCAAATGTAAACATTACAAGAATTACTAGCGAACGAGCTGCAGCTGAAGTCTTCCCTTTAGAATATGTATATTTACATAAAAATAAACCAAATATGGATGAACATGATACATTCAATATAATCCGTATAGTCTCGAAATACACTGATCTCTTTTGCGTTATTATACCTACTGATCTCTTTTGCGTTTTTATACCTACCATGAGCGTAGCCAAGTTTTTTTTTTCGGTGGAAGTTTGGTGTGTGTGTGTGTGGGGGGGGTCTCCCTCCCCGCCCCCGCGAAAAAAAATTTGTATGTATGTATGCATGTGTTTGTGTGTGTTTGTGTACATAACTAATTTTTATTACACTCTGACCCTTCATTCATTCGGTAGACGTTTATTGTGCCCTAAAATATTTCTTCCTGGAGTTAGTGGAAAAATTCTAGACTCTCCGCCCCGCCTCCAAGCACTATCTCCGTATTGAAAGCCAACAAAATGCATATTCTGAGGTATCTACAGTGCATTATCCTGCTATTAAAAGGTTTTATTTCAAAAAACCTATCTGCTATTATTACTTATTTAGATCCTCCCGCGCCGTTCGGCGCCTTGGGCGGCAAGCTGCTTCCACAAAAATCTGTCTCTGGCAATGTCTGAACCCTCTTCCTACCTTCTCTGAGGACCTCCATAAAAGTGTGGCGCCAAGTTGTACTAGAATGTCCCTGTTTGTGCTTTCCTCCTAATGGCCTCATTGTCATCGCAACTTTTATTATGCGTAATTTATTTTGTCGGAGAAAACCTCATGTGGAGCTCTGTCACAACCTTACTAATTGGTCGACTGCCAGTTCGGCAGGATTTCCTTGATTTAGACCCGATATATATAACTGACTCCTAATATCTGCCTTAGCCATCTTTGTTGAGCCACATTTAGTGTTTCAATTTCAGCAGATGACTATTCACTGCACTGAAATATATGATAACCGAAATACTGCATTCCTCACTAATCTTCGGACTCGAAGACAAGTCTTATTATGATAACCGAATTTGATACTTGACTGAAATGTTAGGCTAATCTTTAAAGCCTCAATACTAGTCTAAATTTATTAGCCCTAAATACTATAGCTTAATGATTATGGGCTAATTTTATAGCTCGAATTTTTTATTTTTAGGCTATAGACTATAGTCATGTTATTATGTCCTGTTAAGTTCAAACATTTTAGTCCTTCAATACTATGTCTTAGATAATATAATCTCTAAATAGTTTATCCAAATATTATAGCTAAATTTTATAGATCAAATTTTAAAAAAAGCTTGATAAACTGAATATTATAGTCAAACTTCTTCACAGTACAAATTTCATAGAAGTCCAGAATGCTATATGTCACGAATTATAGACCAATATTATAACCAAAATTTTTAGTTCAAATTTAAAATCCAAATTTATAAATAGGCAGCACAGTATCACACACTAACCATTTAAAATTTTCATTCTCCAGGTCCTGCAGATGACCTTACAATACTAAACCAACGCTCATCCATATTCGCTACAGTAGCATCTGCGCTTCTTACCCTGGGAAGACGCCAAAACGATTATCCTCTCTTGCATATTATCTCTGATGCCACTCCTGGGTCATTCTACGGGATGTCATTCCAGATGTCACAGGACTCCGTGACTTGTGCGACCAACCCACCCCCCGCTTCGACTCTCCTGTTTCCTTCTGTGAAGTAAAGAAGAGTTAGAGCGTGGGAGAGCTCCAGTGCTGTCAGGAACTGTCGAGTCGCTGCGACAATGAACCTCGCCGACGCGGACAACCGCGTCATCATCAACGTGGGCGGCATACGCCACGAGACGTACAAGGCCACCCTGAAGAAGATCCCGGCCACGCGCTTGTCCCGGTTGACAGAGGCCCTGGCCAACTATGACCCGGTCCTTAACGAGTACTTCTTTGACCGGCATCCAGGGGTCTTCGCCCAAATTCTCAACTACTACCGCTCTGGTAAACTCCACTACCCCACAGACGTGTGCGGCCCACTGTTTGAGGAGGAGCTGGAGTTCTGGGGGTTGGACTCGAACCAGGTCGAACCGTGCTGCTGGATGACGTACACCCAGCATCGGGATACCCAGGACGTACTGGCCATCCTAGACCGCCTTGACCTGGACACAGATAAACCCACGGAGGAAGAGATTATGAAAAAGTTCGGTCTGGAGGAGGAGTACAAAAGCGGCGAACTCAATTGTTGGCAGCGGATTCAGCCCAAGATTTGGGCGTTATTCGACGAACCATACTCTTCAACTTCCGCCAAGGTGAGTCTCTTGGAAAAAAAAAACTGTAGCATTTTGTTATTTCATAACATGTTAGCTACAGTAATGTTTGCTTTTAGACTAATTTATCGAAAATAATTTGACCTACTAATGCCTATTCTTTTCACATGCAATCTCTTATTAATGGATGATAATCAAATAATTCTAGATCTAGTTTGATACAAATGTTGAATAATACTAAACTTTGTAACATTTCAAAGGGGAAATACACCTCAAAAATATCATTACGTTTTTTTCTTTTATTAGTTCATCTCAATGTAAATAAGAAATGCCAATTAATATTTTGTATTTGTTTTCGTGTATGTGTGTGTGGTTAATATTTTTTGATGTCTTTTTTGTGTTCTTTTTGTGTTCTTTTTATTCAACACATACATCAAATACTAATTTATTGTTTGGAGACCAAATTCTTAGTTTTTTATAATTTTGTATTTATACCTAACGAAATTTGCATAATTATTTTCTCAACATATAAAATGTATACGGATCAAATAACCTCTGCAATTGCTATTTCAATGGCTAATCAATAATGGCTAAATTCTCACGTACTCTGTGAAGAAGTGGGTAAAGTTATATTTTTTAAACGCCTCAATACTTACAAATACAGTCGTGTAAAAGAGGTAGTCCTAAAAAAAAAACAGGGTTATTAAAGGCAGAGGCATAATGGACAGAGGCATATAAGGCAGATGCGTAGGCTGCAGAAATATAGACGAAGAGTATGCAAAGGCAGTGGTACATAAGGCAGACATATTGAAAGTAGTATAGAAGGCAGAGGCGCGGGTGGCTGAGGAGCAAAGCGCTTGGCTTCCGAACAAGGGGTCCGGGATTCAAATCCTGGTGAAGACTGGGACGTTTTATTTCAGGATCCCTGGGCGCCTCTTAGTCCAGCTAGCTCCAATGGGTACCAAACATTACTTGGGAAAAGCAAAGGCGGTTGATCGCTTTACTTTACTATAGAAGGCAGAGATACAGAAAGAGCATAAAAAGTAGAAAGAGGCTTTAAAGCAGAGACTTAGAACCGAGAAGGCAGGACTGCAATAGGCGAAGTAAAGAGGGCTGATGTATAACAATAGTCTGAACAAGTGACTTAATGTCATGACATTTTTTTTAAAGTTTTGTTTCATTTTTGTTTTGTTTATTCTAGTCAACCTGACCTCGCCTTCCATCGACCTCACCATACACTTCAGCAACTCCTAATGCTTCACGCCTGGTCCTAATGCTCTTTGATCTTTGCCTTCCTTCCATTATCGTTTGACACCTCAATAGACACGCTTTAAGAAGACTGAATTTATGGCACGATGACCTTTTTCTCCCGCTTAAGATTTATTTAAATAATCTATTTGAAAAAGTCATATTTAAAAAAAAAAAATTCTAATCCATTCCTTAGCATTTTATTAAGAGTTTAAAAGGTATAAATATGCATTTTATTATTACCTTAATTACAACTACATTTAGATGATATTCGATGGTTTTATTTTTTTGTTTACAACGGAGACTATATTACACAATAATCCTTTCTGTTTGGAAAAAAATCGTGGCTGCATTAAACCGATTGGCTATGCTTTAGAGGGCAAAATTAACTTCTGCACACTAACCAGCTTGAAACGGGAGATGACGTTACAGAATCGGACTATATGTCTCTAAATAATTGCGCGCTTACTATCAGTATCATACAATGCACTATTTTTTAACCTGATTTACATGTCTATTTGCATGAATTGTGTATATATGTGTGTAAGTGTCCCCTCCCCCCTTTTTTATGGTTTTTTTTTTCTCTTTTTTTTAACTAGGGGAAATCTAAAGGGAACCAAAAAAAAAGTTTTTAACTGAGTGTTATGTCGCGTGATATTTTTTTCTCTCTCTAATCTTCAGTGAGTCCTATATTCCCCTTTGCAAAATGTCTGTCTGCTGCCTATTTGAAAGAGTTTTTGCTTTGTTTTAGATTTCAGTATTGGACTAAATTTCTTGATTCTATACTATTCTAGTATTTTCTTCAAAGACCATAGGTTTAGAATAGCTAGTCTTCTAACGCTCTAAATGAACAGCTTATTTGCCTTTATTATACATCAGAAACTGACACAGTTCAATGTCGTGTTCAATAGAAGTAAATAAATAAAAACTTAACTTCAACAATGCCGAAATAGTAAAGCCATATGACACTGGAAAAGATTAACATATTATCCATACCCAAACAATTATTCTAACTTTATATTCAAATAATACTCTAAACTAAACATTAATATGAAAAGAACTGAAGAGCCATACTGCTATATTTTTGGTTTGAAATAATTGTTTTAAATGTCTACATTCCAACTTGCTTTAACTATACAGAAAATTAAGCTAAAAGTAGAAAAAAAAATTAAGAAACGGCGTTTCTTTTATAGAATATTATTATAGCTTTTATAATATATTATATAGCGCTACTTTCATGCTTATAGCATGCTCAGAGCGCTTTGGTCCAATCTCATTTGTGGACTAGTGGGGGGGGGGGAGGGGTATCTAGGAGTTGGTTTTCCGTGCTGCCCGAGTCGGGTGTCGAACCTCGAGCCCCCTTCTAGGTAGCCTAGACAAGCCAAGTTCAAGCGCACTTAGCCTCTCGACCACGCTTCCCACGCTTTCCTCTGGTGGAAAAAAAGGGGACTCTCTATTTTCTGTTAACAATGAGCCTTGTGTAAGTAAATCGATGCAAGAAAAAGTCAGAAGACAACCTAAAGACATTGAGGCTGAAAAGACAGAAGACAACCTAAAGACATTGAGGCTGAAAAGTCAGAAGATAACCTAAAGACATTGAGGCTGAAAAGTGAAAAGACAGAAGACAACCTAAAGACATTGAGGCTGAAAAGACAGAAGACAACCTACAGACATTGAGGCTGAAAAGACAGAAGACAACCTAAAGACACTGAGGCTGAAAAGACAGAAGACAACCTAAAGACATTGAGGTTGAAAAGACAGAAGACAACCTAAAGACATTGAAGCTGTAAAAGACATTGAGGCTGTAAAAGACATTGAGGCTGTAAAAGACATTGAGGCTGTAAATACAGAAGAGACAACATAAAGATGGGAGATTCTAAAGACAAAGGAAAACCTAAATCACGATATGTAAATGTCTAGATAAGAGGTGCTGTTGGGGGTGGTGGGTGGATGCGTGTTAGCAGGTGGGCTGTGAAATCTCAATTTTTAGGGTTCAAATCTCCGACTTGACCCCAGACCTTATCACTTAAAGGGGGTGAAAAATGAGAGTGAACAGGTGGGTATCATGTAAACATTCTGGTAGCCAGCGGTCGTGCTGAGGAATAGACATGCACATACGTGGTTGTAAGAACTAGTTTATCTATTGAAGAGTGAGAGAGTGTGTGTTAGTGATGGAGAGAATGAATTTAGAGAGAGAGAGAGAGGGGCCGAGGGAGTGTAAGAGAGTGTTAGAGAAAGAGAGACAGAGTATGAGCGTGTAAGAGAAAGAGACAATATGAATAATAAGGAAGAATGGGATAGAATGAGAGAAGAGACGCATATGCGAAAAATTGAACTAGATTGATATAGATTGAGAAAAGCAAAAAGACAAACTGAAATACAACGTAGGACTTCAAAAAAAATGTTAAACACAAGGCGAAAAAAAAAAAGAACAATAGTTTAAACTTCACTGGTGTTATTATTATACATCGATCGATTATCCAAAACATAAAACACAGTTCCAAAACTGTATCAATTCAATTCACACTTGCGTTCAGAATGCGATAAATTATGGAATTTGAAACAACGTAGTACCTCTTGGTAGTACCTCTTGGTAGTACCTCTTGGTAGTACCTCTTGGTAGTACCTCTTGGTAGTACCTCTTGGTAGTACCTCTTGGTAGTACCTCTTGGTAGTACCTCTTGGTAGTACCTCTTGGTAGTACCTCTTGGTAGTACCTCTTGGTAGTACCTCTTGGTAGTACCTCTTGGTAGTACCTCTTGGTAGTACCTCTTGGTAGTACCTCTTGGTAGTAAAAAACGATTGAGAACAATTCTTAAAAAAAAGAAAGATTCAACCCAAGCTACTGACACACAATTCCAGTATAACGTAACTTCGGTAATGGATTGAAAAGTCTGCCGTTCAAATTAAGGTTGAGACTTATCGACTGACCCCGTTTATTGTCGTCCCTCTAAATCTTGCCCATCTAATATGCAGGATAGAACGAGAATCTTTCTTTGGGAAAGATCCCTGCTTATTTTATTGTTTAGCTCTCTTAGCTGTCAACACGCGTATAACTATTGGCTTACTGATGAGCTTTCTCATTGGACTAAGGGATCTAACGTTTGTAATTCCCTCTATTAAAATTACTGTTGTTTCATGAAATGTAAATATATGGTTTGTGCAGTGGAAACATCCTTGACCTGGACACTTAGTATTACGAGACGCATACATACGTGCTGGCCACATATTAAATGTTTAGAGGTTTAATATTAGAGACTCCCACGGTATACTACAACAATGTCAAGAAGCTCAATTGAATTTTAATATTGATAATTAACTAAGAAGGAATGGAGCTTAACTTTTAACACGATCTCAATGCGCAGTAGATGATCCTCGTATCAACTCACCTTTATAGCAGCCAGTTAGTTTCCCAGTTGTTTCTGAATATGTTGGATTGGAATTCATGGATAGGAAGTTGCGTACTTCCGCTATATTGAAATTATTTTTTTGCTACGAACGAAAGAGCTTAAGAGAACTTGATGCTGCAATGTTTAAAAAGGCGATTTATGGATTTGCTTCCATTCAGTGGCGTAGCTAGGAATTAGTGATCATTGGGGGGGCAAAGGGCTTGACCCTGCATTTTTTTAAATATTTAATATTTTTATGTAAAAAAAACTCTCATTTGGGGGCCCATATCAAGTGGGGACCCGTCGGGATTTTCATATTCTTCCCCTCCCTCCCCCACCCTGGCTACGCCTCAGCTTCCATTTGAACATCTCCGATTCTATATAAGTAAAGTTAAAGTTCCCTTTTCTTTCTGTTCTAAAGGACAGATGATGTCAAAGGTCATGTGTTTCTATGGCCGACGGCTAACAAGGGTGTCATGAAGCCAGCACAACGACCAATCGCTGGGTGGACTCAAAGGCGCCCAAAGATCCCGAAATTAAAAATCCCAGTCATCTCAAGGATTCCAGACCGGTTTTCCCCGGTTCAGAAGCCAGGCGCTTTACCGCTCAACCACCGCGCTACAGCTATTCCCAGTTGGTGGGAACCCCAGTGTTCCGCGAAGCCTTAAAAAGAGTGCCACTAATTACTGGAAAAATTAACTAGTAGGCCACCACGTGAATTAATCTGTATAAAAATTAAGCAAAGTGTTCCACTAAATAAAATGGAAAGGAAATGCTCTACATTTTAGCCTTATTCAGTCTGTATATTTTTAAAAGTTTTTTTTTTAAGTTCTATAATTAAAATATAATAGGTCTACATTGGTTCAGTTGTACTAGCAGTTAAGAGCTACTGGCCGACAGCCACATCAATTGGAAAACTCAGTGGTCTGAACACATTTAATGGAACATTTTTCTAAAACCGAACACTGTATGTACAAGTGAGCAGTCAACATGTATGATTTATAAAAATAAATAACAAAAGTCACGTCTTGTTACTGGACTAGACAAAAGCGCGTCTTTATTCTTTCATGTCTCTAGATCGCCTGTCGTTCTTAATATCTGCATTACGACAAATTAGCTTCTGTTTCAACATTCTTAACCACACAGTCACCAACCAATCACATAACCTCTCATCTTCGTCACCAAGGAAACACAAACAAGTTGGATCATTTAGAACCAACACATGATCTTATTCTCCCCTTGTATCAGCGGCGTACCTGAGGAGAAGGGGTGAAGGCAGTTGTTCCTGACGCTGAGAAATAGGGGGTGCCGAAAGGGCTATGAAAATACTACATAGAAATACCATAAATCTCAGTCGCTACAGATTGTTCCTTTGTCAACTTCGACTACATCATATTATAAGTTTTGTACGGCTGACATAAGAGTTCTTATGTAAATATGGACGACACAATGTTTGGATTTAGTTATTGCTGGCCACGCTGTTACTTTGTCATATCACATTGCATCCCTATTTATAAACAACGATCTTACACTTGGTGAAGTGCATCTTGAATATTTATCCAAACCTTTTCATTTCTTTTAATAGTTCTTTTTCTTTTAATTATTAGGTTATTGCTTTTTGTTTCGTTTCGTTTGTTTTGTCTTGTTTGACTTTTTAGTTGACTCGTAAATTTTATTTCTTTTAAAAAGTATATTTGATTGAGAACATTTTAAAACTCGCCATATTTACACCAAACATTTCCATCTTTACAGCGTCCGATATTATCGAGGGTAAGTGCTTTCATCCATCACGTGACATGAGTGCAGTACATTGTAATACATATTATATGTTTGTAATTTTTTTTCCTCTATTTTATATTCTTATTATTTGTTTGTCAAATCGTTGTTTCTTTTCTTTTTATTACATTTGTTTTTGTTTTTTTTTTAATTGTTTTTTATTTGTGTCGTTTCCTTTACTACATGTAGCTAGTAGATCCAAGTAAACTTATTAATAGATGTAGTCTATATCCGGTGATGTCATACACTTCCGGCAGTCAATAGTTTTATATTTAGCTACAGAAGAAAAGATATTCAAATATATTTTAGTCTACAATTATTCATTTAAATGTATAGTTTTACATTCATTGTATTTAGTATTTAAGGTATATTTATTTCAGTCACTTTTTATAAATATTTTAAAAAAATAAATTTTTCATTGGTCACACATTTTAGAATAGGTTTAAAAGATTGAAATATTCTCAGATTACGGGTATTATCTTTCTTTCTAAAAATATTAAAATCATGTATTTAAAAAAAATGAAATAACAAAAATATGTAACTATTTTACAAGAATTTCATAACTAGATTAAGAAATATATCTTTTAACTAAGATGAAAAAAAGATATTTGGTTTAAACTACAAACATACAATAAATGTTTATTACATTGTTATTTTAACAGTTTTCTCCCCCAATTTATTAAATGATACTAACAAAAGTTTGTATTTGAGAATATACAATGCTACAATGTCCAAAGAAGAAGCAGTTATATTTAATTTTTTTAAAAATGTATTCTACTAGATCTATAATGTAAGCATGTATGTGAAGCGTGATATTGACCTATCGTAGATAGAGTCTAAATGTGTCGTCGACTGTGCCATGTCTTGAGAGAGAAGAGACCCCATCTTCTTCTCAATATAAATGATTGTGATGAACGTTTATAGTATTAGCTTAGTATGTGTCGTTGTTTCCAGTGTTATTGTACTGCTCTACTTTTCATGAGTATTTAGTGTTAACCCATTTTTGCCTCACCAACTGATCATTAAACAGTATGAGAAATAAATGAAGGAAGTATTTGTAACAGGCTAAGAGTTAATGAGACTAGTTATTCCACAAATTAGGGTCAGTGCTTTTGGGCCGCAGGAAAATCATTTGAAGTTTTCTATTTAATGTTGTTGTTTTTTATATAGTCAAGTGTTGTCATTCATTCCTTGTATGTGTTTTTAGGTAAGCGTTTTTTGTTTCGTTGTTTTGTCTTACCGTCTTGTTGTTTGTCACATTGTTGTTGTTAATTGTAGTGTCACGTAGAAGCATTTGAATCTTATTGTAGTTCCTATATGTGCTTGGCTGCATTCTAAAAGACATGCTTAATTTTTTTATTGTAACTGTCTCAAGCTTCACGCTCTTTACAGTCTTGAAGAAAATAATCAAAAACTTTTTAGATGAGTTTATTTCTAAAAAAAAAAAAAGTGAATACTTAAAACAATTTTTTAAAATTAAGTTTCTAAACATCATGTCCCAAAAGTGTCTTTTCTTAACCCTTGTGTACAATTGATGTTTGGACTATGAACAGGTGATGACTAACTGTTAGAGAGGACTAAATTCTAAAAGACAAAAAAATTATGTTTACTGTTGGTCTAAATTAAACTTTTAAAGTTTTAATTGAAACAATAAATTGTGCGTCAAGTGACATTCTTCCAATTAAGTTACATTTTTAACTGCACATATTTTTAAATTGGTCTTGGACTTTCCTAACACCTCGCCGGCAAAAAAGACAAGTATTGAAAAAATCTAATTATTAAAAAAACACACCCTTTTTATAATAAATTGTAAAATATTATCTTCAAAAGTAGACGATTTTAGTAAAAGGATACTACCTGATATATATAAATATAGATTTATGATAGAAATGTTTAAATAATAGTTTTTCTTTAAGATCTATGTCATTAAATTATCACACATTTCTGTATGTTTTAAATTATGGTTTTAAAAGGTTTTCCTTTATGCAGAACTTGATTTTTTTCATAATGCTGATTTTAAAAAAATACATAAAAATGAGCTTTAAGAAACACATCTTTAAATAGAGATATTTTGAAACAGAAATTAATTTATTCAAGCTCGAAAAATATTTGTCGGAGAATTTATGATTTTTTAATCACATGAATTGAAAATGTTCATGTTCTTGAGGCCTATGTTTAAGAATAAAACTATCTAACCATAAAGACCTGAAGTGTTTCTAAATTTGTCAGCATATCTCACACGTCTTTGCCCGGCATCTGTTGATGCTATAGGACGTGTGGACCTTACCTCCACTTAAAAATTCAGTCTCTACCAAACATTTTACTCAACATCATTCGCTTTATAGTAAAGCACTAATCACTAAGCCAGAGCTTTCGGAAATGTGTTCCGCGGAACCCTAGGCCTGAATAGGTGTTCCACGAGCTACTGGAATAATTAACAAGTAGGCCACCTCGTGAATTAATCTCTCTAGAAAAATTAGCAAAGTGTTCGCTATATACTCAGAATTTGCAAAGTGTTCGCTATATACTCAGAATTTGCAAAGTGTTCGCTATATACTCAGAATTTGCAAAGTGTTCCGTTAAGGGAACACTGCACTTAGCCAATACGTTCGTTGTATTTTGTTTTACATGTTGCAAAAGAAAAATTCCTTTTGACTAATTTTATATGAAGTAAGCAGAGGAAAAAAAAAGATAAATCATTAAGTTTTTGTTACATAAACATGGGGATTGCTACGAAGAGCATCCCATTCTACATAACAAATTTTGATCTATGAATATTACAAATTAGGGGTATAGATTCAATGAGACTTATAGCTAGAATAAATATAAGGTCAACATATCAGTGTTTGAGGTGTGCTGGAACGTTCGTTCAGTGGCATATTGGTCCCTACTTATATGTTACAAGTTGCGCACACTATACGCTCAACAAGCCTTCATCACATTTATAAGAAACTGATATGTGTGTAGCATGATCAGTTGAATGATTCCAAGATTGAGTGATGTAGCGATAGTTTTCAAGACAGAGATTCTGGGGTTGAGTCCTAGAGATAATTTTCAATCCAGATATGAGAAGCTTCTGATTTCCGCCACCTCTGTTAAGTACTAGACCTTCGCAAGGGGAATCTAAAAAGGATATTAGCCAATGTTTTGACCTTATAACGCCTCCAACGTAATGACTTTAAAAAGCAATCCTATATGCTTTCAAATGTACTATCAATACTTGTATTTGTAATATTAGTTGTTTTTACTTTTCAAATTTAGTAATCATTCATTGGTATTATGGTTTGATATTTTTATCTACATCCTTAACGAACCAAACTGTCTGGTTTGAGATACAAAGTATTTCTTATTCTGAATTACAGAAACTAATACAATTGTTAGAACTACTATTTATTTTTAGAATATCTATTATAGAACAACGCATCACAGCCTTAATTCTCATCACAATTTTGTTTTATATTTTATTTTTCATTACTAATTAAATAATTAATTTTATCGGTTTTCACAAAAGTTCATGTTCTTGTTACAATCAGCTGGTCTATAGAGGTACTCGATGAGTTAAACTCGTTTAACTACAAAAAAAAAATAATGTGAACAGCTATATGACTTTGATGGTCTAATTATTACATCTTGACAGCGCACCTAAAATATTAAATAAAGTCATTGAAATGGACTAGTTGAGAAAGTGTATAGCATACACAGATCTAGTAAAATGCTATTCTGAAAGAAAGATAAATGAGGATATTACAATGTTACTTCAGCCAACTAGGGTTGATAATGATAGAAATGATAAAACAAGCAAATTATTTTTTTTTAAATATTTAAGAATAAAAACAACTTCTATAGGCTAATAACTGCAAATTTACATCCATATATCTCAATACTGTACGATATTTTCCCTTTTTTTAAAAAAATTATTAATTACAACTTATTATTTATCTAGTTTGTTAATTTTTTTGATTGATACATTTGTTGTAAACGACAATAAATAGTTGTTCTAAGCTACAACTTTATCCGAGAATGGAAAGTGGAAGAAATAAAGTGTACTAATTTGTACGAGACAGACAGGCAGACAGACAGAGTAAGTTGATATGAGCTTTGTAAATAAAAGAAACTATAAGCATAGCGTTCCCAATCTATTATGATGTATTTTTGTAACAAAGTTACCCAAGTGAAAGTTAAATAGCTTAAAACTCTCAGTTTGACTTAGGTTTTGAGTTTTGGTCATTTTTTTCCACCCATCCTAGTGGCGCTACAGCCCATGGAGGGCTCTGGGCTGCTTCAGCAACATCCTTCCAGATCTCTCTTGAGCTTTTCGTCTCCTTGCCCTAACTCTGTGGAACATCTGCCTCATCAATTTATTGTATTCATGGTCTTCTTAGGGTCGTCTGCCGTTTGGTTTGTTTTAGGGTCGTCTGCCGTTTGGTTTGTTTTAGGGTCGTCTGCCGTTTGGTCTGTCTTAAAGTCGTCTGCCATTTGGATTACACGCGTTCACATTTCGTCTTATAAAGTGTAAAATGTTTTTACGATGTTTTACATGTTTCGGATATTCCTTCGGAGTTGAAGACAATTTACCTCCTAGTCCAAACCTCCCGTAGAACGACGAGCGATGGCAGCGGGCAGAGTATGAACCCCGGACCATCGACATATCCAAACGACAGTCCAGCACGCATTCCGCACCCCCAGGCAGGCAGTGTATTGATATTAAAACTGGAAGAGAATAGGGTTTTTCATGAACTCAACTCAGGCAATGAGTTAAAAGCTAGAGATCAACGATACAACTTAAAAAAAA
This sequence comes from Biomphalaria pfeifferi, assembly GCA_030265305.1. NCBI lineage: Eukaryota > Metazoa > Mollusca > Gastropoda > Planorbidae > Biomphalaria > Biomphalaria pfeifferi. Next base: position 170,512 of record JASAOG010000177.1, on the reverse strand, counting down.
CAACTTATATCAACATTTTTTAGATTCTCAAGGAGAATTGTAACTTCCGTTTACTTTTTTTTTTCAACGACGTCTTCACAGAGTTAGTTCCCTTTCCTCCTACTGACGTAATGTGTGACTCTAATTGTCATGGCAACCCAATCCAGGTATCAGACAAAAAAAAAAAAAAAACCAGGACGTCTTTCATTGATCGCGATCATGTATACAAATTATGAGAATTAGTCAAGACTTAGCATTATTGTGACTTTGGCATTAAGACTTGAGTCAATACATGACTTTGTCGACCTACAAGCTTTTCATGATGACTTTCAAGCACCCAGAATCTATCTCAAAAAATACTTTAAAATACTTACATTTAATTTCTTTGAATTCACACTGTTTCGTGACTTTTTAACTGCCGTAACTCTGCTGATCGGAATAAGCGAGATTTGGATATGCAAACTGTCACAGCACCCCTACGATGAAAGTCAAGGAACAGATTATAAGATGATGTATCATTTGTGTTATGTAATTAAGTTATCCAGCAATGGAAACCGTCTGCACCTTACTAGTGTTGACTGAAACTCATACAAATAGCATGAGAAACTAATTATAGAAATCAGTGAACATCGATACTGTCCATTGGAAAGACATAGCTCTAGATCGCACTGGATGGAGAGAGACAGTGACCAAGAAAGCTATGGACAGCGAAAAAACATGGGCTTCAGCTTCAGCTCTGGAAGAAAAGCGTGCCATGCGAAAAATAGCCAGCTCCTCTATCGCGAAAGCCACCTTAACCTGCAATATTTGTGAACGGGAGTGTCTCTCTAAAATAGGGCTTCACAACCACATTAAAAAGTGTGCGAGATGAACCAAAGTCGCTCTACGAGTGAAGGAGGTCGACTAATTATAGAAGGCGCATGGATTGAAATTTTGCCAGTAGAACTCCATCAGCCATTCAAAAGTACATAGTCATACTATGTAAGGTAATCATCAAAGCTCATTGAAAAGTTAAAAAAAAAACTAGATCTAGTTTGAAATATCTAGAATAACTGTGTAGAATGCGCTCAAGTCATTGCATTTTTCCTTAGTAGTAAAAAAAATATATAAATAGCATGTAGTGAAAATCTATTGCGTTGACCCCGTTAATAACAAGTTTTGTAATTGTACCCTAAGTTATGTCCTTGACCTTTCCGATACTAGTGTAATTGACTCTTCCAGAAAGAATGGTGCAGCTCACGTCGGGCGCGTTGGATGACAAAACGTCTGCTGCGTCTTGTATCGAGGTATGATGTCATCATGAAATGTGCAGAAGAATGAAAACTGTTGGTGAAATTAAAAAGTTGGATAGAGATTGAGTTTGTGTGGAACGAAATAAATCACTTAAAACATCGCCATTCCTCAGCATCTATTGGTTGATATTGTAACGCATGGTATTTAGCTAAGTGCGGCTATACTGGACACTATTTGTCCAGATTTTGTATGACTGGTGTTAAAAGTAGGCTTCCATTACGTATCCTTTAGTGTGTTGGACTGTTGGGATTCCACATTAGATCTGTTGACCGTCTTTCTCCATTCTTCTCTATTTTTGCATGGAATCTCTTTCAATGACAGGCCCATTCATTCTTTTATGTTGTCTGAATCTTCTTCTTTTCCCTGAAGTATTTTTTTTTTGCTGAGGACCTTGTGATATGGCCATAGAGTTTATTTTATGATGTTTCGACAGTAGTTAGCAGGTCATCGATTGTTGTGGTAAATTAATTAGTTCAGATCTTGTATCATGTATACCTAATTATACACTCTCAGTGAGCTAAAATGTAGAAATAGTATGATTATGATTCTAAGTGTGTCCTCACGAAAATTGAAATCCATGTGGTTTTTTTTTGTGACCTCACTACTAGATGGATCGTCGAGGATTAAAATGTCCAGATATTGCATCTTAATACTTTGTGATCTTAACAGGAATAATCATCATCAAACTTTATTTTAGTGAGGGCTTCAAAGGCCCAAATCTTCTCTTGCAATAGCTCTGGATTAAAACCCTATTGCTTTACTCGTATGGGCAGCGGTTTAGAGCCTTCTGATTGTAGAAACGCTTATCTCTAAGAGTGCGGGGGGGAGGGGGGTGATCTAAACTTCCGCAGACAAATTCCTTACACCAGACGAGCTTGCAAAGGCAGGCCAAGAGGAGTCAGAAACGCCAGCAGAATTAGCTCTTTACGAAGCATCCCTTATTCAAGTTACCAGTGGACATCACATGGACGACGTTGAGGCTATTGTCCACCTCACCTTTACAGGAATAGAAATCAAGATGGAGGATAGCTTGACGCATTCATTGACAGTTATCTTGTAACTTATCGCCTTCACCTATCTTTTAGTCTGTTGGACCGTCGGGCCATCACACAAGATCTGTTAATCGTCTTAATCTTGTGGTAAAATCTCTTGCCATGACAGGCTCGTCCATTATTTTATGTTGTCGTTCCATCGCTTTCTCTGTCTGCCTCTTCTTATTTCTCCTCTTACTGTTCTTTGAAGGCAGGTCTTTGCGAGCCCTGAGGACCTTGTAATATGGTTAAGCATAAAAACGCTTTACCTAAACATAACTCGGGGATATGCTATTAAAGAGGCTCTTGTCGTGTCTTTTTTTAGACGAATTTTATTAAAATTATTAAACTATTTGAAAGCATTTGTGAATAGATGGACTCAAAGATTAGCTTGCAGCATATAAATCCTCTACACAATGTCTAGACTCTAGACACTTTTAAAGACTGTCTGTTTTTTTTTTTTGGATGCTGTACCTTGGCGACATACTTTGTTTATGAATGTTTCTAGATGATTTTATTTATTTCTAGGTTAGAGCTTATTTTAGAAACAGAACTGTTTATCAATGTATTCATTGTATATTACTTTCAGTGTCAAATAGTCTTGTTTATTAAGATTTCCTTTTGTTATTTATTTATTTGTTACAAATATGTATGTTTTTTTTTTCATTAAATAATGGCGTTCCTATCAAAGCAAAACATGTCATAAATAGCATGCAGCGTTAAAAAATCTGGCAAGAAGAATACACTCTGATGATGAAATATATGCCAGACAATCTGAAAGAAATTTTTTTTTTAATATTATATATGTGTATTGTAAACAAAGGAATAAAATTATTGAAAAGGAAAAGTGAAATGTATGTATGTATATATATATATATATATATATATATATATATATATATATATGTAATAAGGCAAAAAAATGCATTGCAGAAAAAATAAGTTTTTTAAAAAGTATGCTTGCAATATAGCACTTCGAAACGTCATCACGATTGTTAAATTTTGAGCCGTTCTCGAGTAGGTATGAGTTTGAATATTCCAATATCTGTTTCCGAAAGAAAAAAAACAATTAAAGCTAAAAAAATGTTCGTTAAAAATAAGTCTTTTTAAAGGAAATAACTCCAGACTTACAACTATACATCTCAATAATGTAGACATGATTTCCCTTTTTCGATATCAATAAAAAAAAACTGTAAATAATTAACTAATTGGTATCTTTTAAATTTGATTCATGTATCGTCCACGCAAATTAATAATAGTGCAAAGTTTCAAATTTATCCGAGAATAGTTACGGAAGAAATAACAATTTTAAACTTTTATCCAGACAGACGGACAGACAGACAGATTCAATTTATATAAGCTTTGTAATAAGCTAAAGAAAAACATTTCAAAAAGCACCCAATGGACGAAACAAATTTAGAACGGTTGAGATCTATTGTAAACAAAGGAATACATTTATTGATAAGGAACTGTGAAATAGCCGGCTTATAAACTAAATGAAGATTTTTATTAATTATTAATGATTAATAAGTAGAGAATTACATCAGAGGGAAATGGAAAGTTCCGTTGAGGTTAAATTGAGGTGAAGCTACTTTTAAAGTGGTACTCAGGTAGCTGCTTAGTCCATATTAAAATACGGATAAGACCCGCAGGCCGCGTGCCTTGGTTTGTATATCACTGATCTAGCGCCATGTTCCCTTACATAGCTAATTTATAATACTGTGAAAATGGGTTTACCCGATTCGTTAAAAGTTTCGTTCTTCAATAGAGATAAATTTAGGAATTTTTATTATTTTTATTCTAGGGCCTTCTTGTTGTGAGAGAGACATGTATCCTACACTACGGTCTCGGTCGTGATATAAAGACCATTAATGCCATGTTTTAGTAAGATTATTCAAATAGTTCTAACTTCTATTCGGGATACACACACATACATGCATATACACTTACTTACTCCTTACATTGTGGTTGGTGTAACTTTTTAAAACTTTAATCCAACATATGGTAATCACAATAAGCGTTTTATTCATGTAAAAAAAGGTCAGTTACCTCCCTTGAACTTTTTCTCCGAAAATGTTTCCAGATCTCTGGTAATAATCTCTACCCTACGCTTTGTTTAGACGTATACTGCACCTCAAGTTAAATACATTAATGGCCAACCACTAGAAATAGTTGATCACTTCCACTATCTTGGCTCCATCATATCTAACAATACTCTACTGGATAAAGACATTAACAACAGGATAGTCAAAGCAATGGGCACCATGTCACGGCTGCAGAAAAGAGCGTGGGACAACATATTGCTGACTAACAATATTAAAGCCTTAGTCTACCGGACCTGTGTGATGAGTACTTTGCTATACGGAAGTGAAACATGGTCAACCTACTCATGGCAGGAAAAAAAGCTGAATGTCTTCCACCTCCAATGCCTAAGGCGGATCTTTAAAATAAGGTGGCAAGATAAAATAACCAATGAAAAAGTGCTACGAAGAGCAGGGTGGCAGGACATCCACCAGGACAGACGCCTTGGCTGGTTTGGCCACGTTCGTAGAATGCCAGTAAGTCGACTTCCACAAGACATTCTGTATGGTGATCTAATAGAAGGCAGGACAGCCGCTGGTCGCCCACTTTTACGGTATGCAAACGCGACTTGAAGCTCTTCAAAATCGACACTAGCAGCTGGGGAAAAGTAGTACTGGATAGATCCACATGGAGAGCGAGCATAAAGGAAGGGTCTCGGATTGCAGATGCCATATACAGCAGAAGCAGAAAGAAGGGTGAAAATGCAAGGCTCCTGGTGATTACATATGCCTAACCTGCAACCGCAGCTGTGTATCAAGGATTGGCCTCTTCAGTCACACAAGAAGTTGCAAAGGGAAAAGATGGTCTCTCGAGACGTAAAATGGCACAGACCTACATTGTGTATTGATTGGTGGAAAACGTGATTTTTTTTTTTTTAATAATTTTCTTTCTGTACTTTGTTAGCGCATTGGACATCGACATGAACTACTTTGCTAGACATCTGTAATTCTAAAGTTTACCCCCTCCCCCAATATGAAACACTAAATGTCTTAATTTCTGAGGCAAACATATGTTCTAGAAAAAAATTGATCCGAAAAAGAAAAGTAACATTTTCCAGCAGCCAGAGTTTAGTTTTTAATTTAGCTTACAGTTTACTCCTCTTAACAACCTCTATGCTCCTAAATGTTATAAATATTGTATAACAAGACAAAAATATAAACTAGATTAGTATGCAGCACACTAAAACGTACCATTAGATCAGTAGTTTCATATCCATAAGTGATATAACTGTACTTCATAGTTAATATATACACTGTACATTTGGAGCCGTATCTGCACAATTTCAAAAGATTAATTGAATATGTACGCTTTAAATAGAGTCAAGTTAATTAAAGATTATATTATTCATAATAAAAATAAATACAAATTGCAGATCAACATTTCTTTTCTTAATTGGAATTTATATATCTAGATAGACTGTTATGTTTCCTAGGTTTATATTTTTAGAAACTTCTTTTTTTTTCAGCTTTATTTTGAAGTTAATTTTGTTAGTTTATCTTTATTACTTTTAGAGTTTAGGACATAATTTCTTGTATTTTAGACAGTTGATTTTTTTTAAGAGTCAAATCACGTTTATGTCTATGCTTGATACATTAAAGACTCATCGGCCAACCTGAATTTCGGCCATCCAAATTTCGGCCAACCTGAATTTCGATCGACCAAATTTCGGCCAACCTGAATTTTAAGCATAGTATTAGATAACTTTTGTGTGAACACCTGTCAACATTCCCATGGTTCTAATGGCTACGGATAAATGTCGGCACACCCGTGTGGCATATAGACAAACCGTTTAATGAGTCTTTACTGTATCCTGCTTATATGCATGCAGCTCGCACCTCTAATGTTTTTTTCTTATGGCCTCCTTATTTGCATATGCATATTTTTTGGTTCACATTGGCTATACTCTATGACTAAAATATCCCTCTTTTTTTTTTTAAATACACACTTTGTTGCATGTCTTCACTTCTAAGTACATGTTTCTCTTTCTAACATCTACGTCATGTCAAGTAGAATTTTAGTGGAATGAAACGAACAGTAAAAGAAGTTATGTACAGAAAGCGAAAAAATAAAATTTCAACGAATACAAACATTCCCTCAAACCATTTACCACCAATAATTTATTTATTTATTTTTTGCATATTTTTTTTAAACACTATCTTTTTTTTTCATTATTGACAATAATTATAAATAGTGTAAATAGTGTACTTTGTACGTATATATTCTGTCGTTTTTCTTTTAAATTTCATCTTTATTATAAAAAAAAGGTTTACCCTTTTCTTTGATTGGTTGGAAGATCTTGACTTAAAGTGACTTAAAACGAATTTGAGTGATCATGCCTTAAAGCAGGCATGTCAAACACGGCGTTCGGGGGCCGCATGCGGCCCGCGAATACCTTGCATGCGGCCCGCTTGGCCACCTCAAAAATTATCAAAATAATGTTAAACTATTATGCTGGAAAATAAAAGATGACAAGCTACTTGAATTGAAAAATAGTATTTGTTAAACTGAACAACGAGATTGAGTATGTAGTGAAAGACAGCTACATTTTTTTCAAACTTAATTGCGAGCCATAGCAAATCATTTAGTGAAAGGGATTTTATGAAGGAGTGTGTCGTTAAAGCTGCGGAAGTCCAGAAAATGTGAAAGCATTGAAAGAAATAACTTTAACTAGTAACACTGTGGCAGATAGAATAATTGACATGTCAGTCAGCTTGTGTGAACAATTAAAGATCAAAGTAGATTTTGAAATATTCTCATCGGCTATCTATGAGTCAACTGATGTAACGGATGTAGCACAGTTGGCTAAACTCATAAGGACCTGTGACAGGAATTTTGAGATACATGAGGAGCTACTTGAGCTTTGTTCTATGCATAACACCACAACAAGCGAGGGTGTTTTTGAGAAATAACAAATGATATTACAGTACAATTTACCTTTGGTAAAGCCAGCTAGACTAACAACGGATGGCGCACTAACCATTATGAAATGGTTTTGATGCAAAGCTACTTGCAAAAATAAGAGAGACTAATGCTAATTTTAAATTTGCTCATTTCCGGTGCATCATTCACCAAGAAACAAAACACACAAGGCAAATTCAATTCCAACATGTCATAAGACTGGTTTCAGTCACTATCAATTTTATTCGTGCCCGTTGCTTAAATCATCGCCAATTTTCAATGTTTCTGAATGACATTGGACATGAAATTTTGCTGGCTCTCCTGTCATAAAGAATTGAAGAGATTTGTTGTACTGCGTGAAGAAATTGTATTGTTTCTGAACATGAAAGTTGAACTTATTGAACATTTCCATACTGACGAATGTGTTCAGGATTTGGCATTTGCAATCCATCCCACTGGTCACCTGCAAGACTTGATATTGAAACTTCAAAGTAAAGACTAAATTGTCACAACTGCGTGTGATCATGTGAAGTGCTTTCAAGCAAAATTACGACTGTGGATGAATCAAATATGAAGAGAAAATCTTGTTCACTTGTCAGGAACTAAAAGATTCAATACGGCTATAACATTTGGTAAATATGTCTTACAACTGGAATCGTTAGTAGATGCTTCCACTGGCTGTTTTCATGACTTCGTTTAATACGAGCAAGAATTTTCGTTGTTTTTATCGCCATTTTCATTTGCTTCTGAAAATCCTGCTGGTAATGTGCAACTAGAGCTGATAGAATAGCAGTTACATTCTTTGTTGAAAGCGAAGAATAAAGAAGTGGCTGCGCCAAAATTTATTTATTTACCTAAACGGTACGTTCAATTTCTGAAATTTGCAGCCAGAATTCTAGCTATTTTTGCAAGCACTGATCTCTGTGAGCAGTTCTTTTCCATAATGAAAGCTACAAGTCACCTCCAAGTTCGCTATTATCTGATCAAAATTTGTTATCAGTGATGAAAGTGTCAGTGACAAACAAACTTCTACCCGATATTTATAAACTTGTATCCCACAAATATGTCAAGCATCAGGACAAAGAATAAAATGTGCAATCTTAGTAATTTTTAATTATGAAATTGTACTGCGAATTCAGCTAACGTATGGAAATGTATCCCATTAATTATTGTAATCTATTGTATTGTTTCTAATTTACATAAAACTAGTAAGCTTGTTTGCAACTGATTTTTGGCTGCGGCCCCTCAGGATATAGTAAGTTTTTTTATGCAGCCCATACACCTTAACGAGTTTGACATGCCTGCCTTAAAGTCACTTATTTCTATGACACCTCAGTAAATGACAATCTTCAATGTCATTATATACTGAATCTTAAGGCGTCGTCTAAAAAGAATGAAAATAACAAAAAAAAAATTCTGAATTTAAACATAAAAATTGTCAGACCTAAAACAAGAAATATGCTTCAAATGTGATACTTGTACAAAGCATAAGATGAAATTTAAAAGTTCAAATAAATAAATGAAATACAAATGCAACAGAATCATGCGAATAAACCACAAGTGAAATTTTCAACTACCCCCAGCATTGATGAAAATTCAAGATCTTTTTTTTTTTTTTTTTTTTTTTTTTAAATTTTTATCAACTCACTCTGGTTAAATTCTGAACTGCATTAACTAATAAATTACACTATTTATTAACTAATTGGTTAATTTTTTTTTATTGATTCGTGTGTTGTCATCAATTTAAATAATTTTACAAAAGTTTAACTAGATCCGAGAACAGACAGATAGAGTGGGTTGATAAAAGCTTTGTAAGAAATATTATGCAATATATTCTGACGATGCTTAATAGGCTGTTTAAAAAAAAATTCTCTTAATAATTGAAAAATACCAAACAATCTTCTAACAAAATGAAAATTTAAAACGTAACGTAATGATGTATGCAGTCTTGGCTTGTATTTAAAGACTTGCATCTCAAAATTGAAACATTCTATACGTTTTGCCTTTATATAACATTTACTTTAATATAAATAATATACAATAGTATGTTGTAAAGGACTTGTAGGTTTAAGTTTAGTTATATGTTGCATTAATTTAAAATCCTAAGGATGGAATGGTATTAAACCATGAGAACATGATACTATTAACTTGTAATATCAACAATTTTAGACATATACGAATATCTACATTTGTTCTCTCTTCGAAGTGCAAAGAAGGCGTGTAGTTAAAGCGTTTGATGATATTTAAAACCTTATAGTACTTTAATTAATTTTTAAAAATATCTTAATCAAAGGCCCCCCTCTTGGCATGACTTAACGTGTTTAGTTTACATAGGGCTGATTCCCGGCTGATGAAGTGTAGGTCTTGAAGTTAAAAACTTGAGATTCTTTCATCTTCCTAAACGTTTATATAAGATGCAGTTGCTGAATAGAAGCAATATAGATTATTATTCCCAGATTTTTATTTCATTTTAAAGAAAGATGAAATGATTAAGAACATTGAAAATTTGCTTTCTTAATCCTGATTATGCTTTTTCTTTCTTTTGCAGATTATTGCCGTCATTTCCGTCTTTTTCATCGTCATCTCTATATTATCATTCTGCCTAAAGACCCACCCAGAGATGCGGGTGCCGGTCCTGAGAAACGAAACGTCTCAGACCGGGAATGGGAGCTACACCTGGCGCCTGCAGAAGCTCAAGACGGAGCCTCATGAGGCGTTCTTTTACATCGAGTGCGCCAGCAACGCTTGGTTTACCTTTGAGATCATCATCCGCTTCGCGGTGGCGCCCAACAAGCTCCGGTTCCTCAGGGCGCCCGTGAACGTGATAGACATTGTCGCCACGCTCAGCTTCTACCTGGACTTCTTCCTGACCGAGATCGAGCAGGAGAGCGAGATCCTGGAGTTCTTCTCCATCATCAGGATCATGAGGCTGTGCAAGCTGACGCGGCACTCGGCTGGGCTTAAGATTCTCATACACACATTTAAGGCCAGCGCCAAGGAGCTGATTCTTCTCATTTTCTTCCTAGTTCTAGGGATTGTTATCTTCGCCGCGCTCATCTACTACGCGGAGAGGATTCAGTACAACCCGGATAACGACTTCGAAAGCATCCCTGTGGGCCTGTGGTGGGCCATCGTAACCATGACTACCGTGGGCTACGGCGACATGGTTCCCAAGACTTACGTGGGCATGTTCGTCGGCGCCCTCTGCGCCCTGGCCGGCGTGCTATGCATAGCCTTGCCGGTGCCGGTCATTGTGTCCAACTTTGCTCTCTTCTACTCCCACACGCAAGCCAGATCCAAGCTGCCCAAGAAGCGGCGACGAGTTCTTCCCGTGGAGGCGCCCCGACCGAAAGGCACGAAGGCGCCGGGCATGGCAGGTGGCGGCGGCGGCGTAGGAGGACCCCAAAATAGGAGGATGAACGCCATTAAACATAATCATCCGGGTGCGTTGGATGTTAAAATGAACCGTATAGGTAATTGCACGCCTAGAAATTTTAGTTCTAAAGCAGGTTTTTCTTTTTTGCATACTTTTTCTTGTCTGTTTATATTTTTTATCCACTAAATGTCTTAAAATTTTTAATTCCCCAGTCCATTACTGCTTGAAATATTTCTGGACCTATTTTTACACTTACGAACGTGCAACATCCCGGCCGCAATATATTTATATATGTTTAGTATATTCAGTATCTGTTTAATTCGTGTCGTCTGCTCGGAATTTTTCTTCCCAATTTTCTTGTTACGTAAATGTTGATTCGTTGTAACATTAGCGTGTGCTTTGATGTCAGCGTTACGGGCCTTGATTTGTTCCATTTTTTTTTTTTGTTGTGTTTGACGTTTCCGAAAAAAACAAAACAACAACAACAAAACAAACAAACAAACCGGAAACACGTCACATAGAGTATATGTATTGTTCTAGAAGATATTTCTTCTATGTGTCGATAGCGACGCAACTCTATGTTGTATGTGTATATTTGTCTGTGTTTTTCTTTACATTTAAAACTATACTTGCGGGGTCTTATATTTGTTTTACGGCGTTAAATGTGTGTTTAAACAAGCACAAATGTTGTGTGTTTAAATTGGCAGGCACATGTGTTCAATGTTCTAACTGAAAAGCACACGTACTAATGTGTTCATTTTTAAAGGTGTTCTCTTGTCTAAGCACCAAAGTGCCGAGCTTACATTACAGTGTGCTGTAGATTTGTTGATGTCGTGAAGTTCGACTAATGAATGCGATAACTTTTTTTTTTTTAATTGTTATTTAGAAAATCTCGTCTACTTCCTTACTTCTATTCCTTCATACATATGTTTGTCAAAATTAATTCAATTAATAAATAGTATTCATCAAATACCACAATGGATTGTCTGTATTTATGCTATTGTGGACATGGTCATCAAACTAATATTTTTATTTTACAGCTAAATGGACCGAAAGCCATTGGCAACTATTATTCCCCTAACATTGACATGTGCATTATAATTCAGGAGAACAAAGTTTGACATATTTCAGTATATAAAGAGAAGAGTATTTTGTGTACATTTCCAAGAATCCAAGATGTTTTTAGACTGGACACTTCCTTTGTTGTTAATGATGTGTTTTTCCATACAGGTTTTGTGTTGTTGTTTTTTTTTTACAAGATTTCAGACTAAAGCAAACAACAGAAGGTGTCGATCTATCTTGATTAATTATTAAATTTCTCTTAATGTCACGTGATCTCGATTTGCTAGTTGCCTAAAGATACAAGGTCACGACCCATTTGTCGAAGTCTTAAATTTGACTGTAAATACTTTGGAAATGTGTTAAGCGTTGCACTGCTGTAAACGCCCCTTAATCTTGGAAGTTACCGCACTGGAGACGTACGTCTCTTGATCTGGGAAGTCGCCGCAACGCACTGCTGCCGTACATGTGAATGCCCCTTGTCAATGTTCTTCTGTCATCAAATGTCATAGTGTTGTCACTGTCACTACTTACTGTTATGGTGAGTCACAACGGCGTCACTATATGCACTGTCACTCATCTTAAATGTCACTGTTTCACTCACTTGCCACCGACTAGTTTCACTACAATAAATGTTCTACATCTAGCTTGTATCTGTGTGTAACCACCGAAAACCTGACATACTCTCATTCTCAGGTGACAGCACACTAGAGCGTCGTCTTTCTCTTTCAGAGTAAATTAAGATGCTACACATTTCGATTCAGTTAATTTTTCTTGTCCTGACTGTGTCACCTACTTCACATGGAGAACTCGTAGACCCCAGTACTCCTGTCCTATTGGTTTGTTCACCTGGAGAACTCGTAGACCCCAGTACTCCTGTCCTATTGGTTTGTTCACCTGGAGAACTCGTAGACCCCAGTACTCCTGTCCTATTGGTTTGTTCACCTGGAGAACTCGTAGACCCCAGTACTCCTGTCCTATTGGTTTGTTCACCTGGAGAACTCGTAGACCCCAGTACTCCTGTCCTATTGGTTTGTTCACCTGGAGAACTCGTAGACCCCAGTACTCCTGTCCTATTGGTTTGTTCACCTGGAGAACTCGTAGACCCCAGTACTCCTGTCCTATTGGTTTGTTCACCTGGAGAACTCGTAGACCCCAGTACTCCTGTCCTATTGGTTTGTTCACCTGGAGAACTCGTAGACCCCAGTACTCCTGTCCTATTGGTTTGTTCACCTGGAGAACTCGTAGACCCCAGTACTCCTGTCCTATTGGTTTGTTCATTTTCACTCTTTCTTTTCCTTCTTTTTCAGCTGTCCTAGTGTCACATAGTTTTCTCAATTTTATCTCTTCTACTATTTATCTCTCTCTGTCTCACTCTCTTTCACTTTTTCTTTCTTTGACTCTCTCTTTCTTTTTCTTTTTTTCTATCTTTGTTAGTCTCTCACCTTCTTTATTTTTTTTACTTTCTTTCTCTATTACATTCTCTCTCTGTTTCTGTTACTCTCTTTCTCTATCTCTCTCTAAGTTTCAATTTCTCTTACTTTTTTCTTTATTTCTAACATTCTCTTTTTATCTTCAACTTTCTCTGTCTCTAACTTTCTTTCTTTCTCTTTCTCTTTCACTACTCTTCCTCTCTCTCTCTCTCTTTCTCCTCTTGTTCTGTTTTATAGCGTCTAACACAACGCGCCTATCTTTGTACGATACCTTGCGATTTGATACGAAACTAAAAATCTTTGGGCTTTTTTGTTGTTGTTGTTTTTTACTTTCTTGTCTTATTTGTATCGATCGATGAAAACCACAAGTTTTTACAAATAAATCACAAGTGTATCATAGTTTTTTGTTGTTTTTTTTTGCCAAGAAAATTGTTTGTGTAGTTTTCCGCGAAGTACTTCTGTTATTTGCTATAGATCTACATATTTCCGCGAAGTACTTCTGTTATTTGCTATAGATCTACATATTTCCGCGAAGTACTTCTGTTATTCGCTATAGATCTACATATTTCCGCGAAGTACTTCTGTTATTTGCTATAGATCTACATATTTCCGCGAAGTATTTCTGTTATTTGCTATAGATTTACATATTTCCGCGAAGTATTTCTGTTATTTGCTATAGATCTACATATTTCCGCGAAGTATTTCTGTTATTTGCTATAGATTTACATATTTCCGCGAAGTGCTTCTGTTATTCGCTATAGATCTACATATTTCCGCGAAGTGCTTCAGTTATTCGCTATAGATTTACATATTTCCGCGAAGTATTTCTGTTATTTGCTATAGATCTACATATTTCCGCGAAGTGCTTCTGTTATTTGCTATAGATCTACATATTTCCTGGTTCTCTTTGATCTTATTGACAAACCAAACATTTTTTCTTATCTGTTGTCTTCACACCGCTAGGACAGCCCAGTGAGTAACTGACTCTATGTGAGGTCACTTCCGGAAAGAGTGGTGCCAAAATAGCGTCTGCTGTACCCAATACTCATCCTGCATTTTTTTATATTTTCTTACAAATGAGAACAAATTGATTTCCCTATATTTTATAAACAACAAAAGAAAAGTGCCGAATGATTTAATGTGGAGAAAAATATGGAAACTTTGAAGTATAGTCGTTAGTCAACAATGTCAACGACAATTTCGCAGTCTAATTAGCATAATGATTATGATTATTTGGTACATCGGCTCACTAAAAATACCACAAAATTATATATAAATTAAAGAAGTCTCTTATAATTTAAAATTAGGAATCAAAAATCAATTGTGATCAACCCACGACCCTTGGGTCATATCCGACCCGACACCCTGTGCTATCCGGACCCTCGCTAAATTCTGCTCAGCGTGTGTGCAAAGTCTGGCTTCCATCGTACTCAACCTCTTTTTTTTCTACAAAACTTATAGCAACTCCCACTTTCTGGTAGAAATCTTGTGCCAGCTTTATCCTCCACTTTCTGATAGAAATCTTGTGCACGCTTTATCTCCCACTGTCTTATAGAAATCTTGTGCCAGCTTTATCCTCCACTTTCTGATAGAAATCTTGTGCACGCTTTATCTCCCACTGTCTTATAGAAATCTTGTGCCAGCTTTATCTCCCACTTTCTGATAGAAATCTTGTGCACGCTTTATCTCCCACTGTCTTATAGAAATCTTGTGCCAGCTTTATCTCCCACTTTCTGGTAGAAATCTTGTGCACGCTATATCTCCCACTGTCTGGTAGAAATCTTGTGCACGCTATATCTCCACCTGTCTGGTAGAAATATTGTGCACGCAGTTGGAAGCAGTTGAAACAATTATTCCTTGTCAATGACGTCACATTAATGAATAAAATAAAAAAATGAATTAGTAAATTAATGAGTTGTAGAGACATGGTCTACTACACTAAAGGGAGATAAGCCTTGTGTAGAGAATTTGGTCGTTTGCTTAAAATTTGTAATCTAACAATAAAACCAGATACATTCCCCCCAATCCATTGTTTTAGCTCCTACCCCTCCCCCCAACTGGTCCACAAAAGTGATTGGACCATAGTGCAGTGAGCATGACATAACCATGAACTTTTGGCTTAACGAAAAGAATTAAATAAAATATTACCAATCGAACAAACTCATTACTGTCAGTCTCTAAACATTAATGACACGATTGATTCAAAATAAGCCATTTCACCTCAATATAAGCTGTGTACGTCTCAATCACGAACAGCATGCTTTTGTACAATGTATAGTGTTAACGCCCAGGCTGTTCACCACTGACCTGCAATAGCAATCATTAATTATGGTATATAAAAACATTGATTCAGACATGAAACAATTGCATAATGACAAAAGAAAACTGCGAAATTCCAGTGCAAAAAAATAATAAATAAATAAAAAGAATTTTAATAAATCACATTTTGGTCATTTTCGAATATTTTACTTTAAAGTTTTCAGCTAAATGCTTGATTAACTGGCGTCTTTTGTTAAAGAACCAATAAGATTGGAGCAACAGAAGAAGGTGATACTATAATCTATCTAATAAAAAAGTCAATTTTTTTAGATTAATCCCATAACTTAAGATAGCTGAAAGTCAATTCTCACTACCCTTACAGTACCTCATCAAGTACGCACAGTTTGGTAATGGCTTAATTTAGTTCTGTTGACGGTCCATGCAGTACAATAGCCAATCCAATAAAAAATGGGCTTTATTAAACTAAATAAATAGTTTTCTTTAATATAGAAGCTAAAATCTCATATGATTCAAATTTGTGTAAAGAAAATTATATTTATGATTTTTCTTTATAAAAACCCTAAAAAGAAAACACCATCAACGATTTTACAACAATTGACATTATTTTGGCACCTCCTCTTCTGGGTTTATTTATTTCATTGTGATGTTTTTTATATGTACTTCCTTTAAATTGATTTGTATTTCTTGTCTCATTATCTTTCACTAATATGTTCAGTTTGGCTATTAACAACTATTCTCAGTGACCAGTGCTAAAAAAAAAGCTAGATCTATGTTATTGTCCACTCCTTGTCTAATAACTAACTTTATAACAGTGTAACCATATTCTCGTTTGTTCATGGTATTCTATATTCAGTATATGTGCTAAGTGTTTTGCTCTGTGTACAAGCAGCCTTTATATTGGCTTCACTGTTGTAGACCTGTATTGTCTGTCCCTTTTTGGATATAGAGCCAGCCAGTGCTTGAGCAAGGCGATGTATTCATTTGCGTTCTTGTACACTTGGAAAATGGGTTTTGTTTTTCCCTATGTATTGGGGGTTATTCTATTACTGTCTCTTTGTGGGTTATCGGGAAAATATTGGTAGGCAAGATCGCTCAAGATTAAAAAAAACAAAACTTATTAGAGTAATTTCTTTAGAGATACGATCTTTACAATTTTATTTTACAGCTCTGACTTATTTGTTAGAGACAAAGGAAATCAACTGAAAAAAAAAAGTGATATTTCTCAGAAAAGATTATTACGTTTATACCATCACGTGACATATTATAGCGTAATACAAAAATTGCTAGGTTTTATGGTATTACAGATTTAACTGTTTTTGTTGTAGAATAATTTACCATAATTTTGAAAAAGATAAAACATATTTCATCATCATTACATGTAGGTCGATATTAGAGCCATGCAGGGCCGGTCCTACAGATTGCGGGGCGCTATGCGAAACGGATGGCGCGGGGCCTAATTTGGGTTATGATAAGGATAATAAGTGAAAATTAAGAGTTTGTATTAGAAAATGAATTCGTCTTAGCATTTTATTCATTCTTTACTAAGTACAAAATCATTGTCAACTTCACTTTACGAGCCATCTACAGGAGAAAGTTGTCCAACAAAAAGCCGATAAACATTCCGATCTGCCTTTTAGATTTACTATCGACTAGCAAAATATTGCTTTTGTTGTTGTGTTTTTTTTCCAAAGAGGTCGAGATAGATTTAGATCTATATTTGTATGCCAGTGACTGTTAACGTATATTAAGTATTTGAACTTCTTGTTTTGGTTAAAATTCGACTCATTACTACATTTTTATTACATGAAAGCTGACAATGCCGTTTTTGTTTTAATCGCGAGTAGGATTGGCGTTTTCCATATTGAATGACACCCCGAAATGACAATTTTGTCTGTTATAATGAGATTTGCATGAGTTTCCAGAAGATTTTAATAATTTCATGAGATTTTCATGACTTTTTCGTATATTTATTAATTTCAGGAAAATTCAATGAATCCTTTAATAATACGTTAAAATGGTTTAATTTAACAATTTACACCTAGAATTCGCATCGCGCGGGGCCTATGAAAGTGCGGGGCCCACTGCGGTCGCGTAGGTTGCAGTGGCTTAAGACCGGCCCTGGAGCCATGTATGTTTGTGAGAACTAGAACACTTATAGAATTTACTGTCTCAAGGCGTCACATTAACATTCTAACATAGGAGCTCCTTTATAACGTAAACCTCCTTTTTACAATATCATTTTGATCATAGTTTAAAAGTGGCATTGGCGAACTGGTGATATCAGTGGCGTCACTAGGGTCTGTGTCACTCGGTACGGACCACACCTTAGGCACACACCCCCAATGACGCCTCTGGCTGATATTATCTTTTCGTACCTTCGATCGAATTCAGTTCTCGCACTGACCTGGGAAAGTGCAAGCATCTAAACAGTCAAATTAAAAATGTGTCCAGAAAAGTCTCGACAGTTGAAACACAAGACAGGAGCGAACAGAGAGAGAAAGAGAAGTAGATTATAATTTATATATTGCATGGGCTGCCCAACAAGAGTGCATTGCAACGGACAAGTGCTAAGCTACACAAGGAAGGTCTAAATTGCCAAGAATCAGCACACATTTGAAATATGTGCATTGCTCAGTTTAAATAGATACAGTGCACATTTGAAATCAGTGAAATGCAAAGAAATTTTTCATATTTGAAATCAGTGAGATGCAAAGAAATTGTTCATATTTGAAATCAGTGAGTTGCAAAGAAATTATTCTTATTTGAAATCAGTGAGATGCAAAGAAATTGTTCACAGTTGAAATCAGTGAGATGCAAAGAAATTGTTCATATTTGAAATCGGTGAGATGCAAAGAAATTGTTCATATTTGAAATCAGTGAGTTGCAAAGAAATTATTCTTATTTGAAATCAGTGAGATGCAAAGAAATTGTTCACAGTTGAAATCAGTGAGATGCAAAGAAATTGTTCACAGTTGAAATCAGTGAGATGCAAAGAAATTGTTCACAGTTGAAATCAAAGAAGTGGGACAGGGAAGTTGGCAGAACCAGAAGACTGAAGGTCGCTGTAATGTCCGTCAAAGGCAGCACACTATTCTCTCTCTCGCTCTCTCTCACCCTTCTCTCTTTTCTTGGTCACTCATCTAAAGCTACCAACCCACAAACTTCTCGAGCATTATCCCTCCTCCACCAACAGGGCCGGTCTTAGGCCGATTGCTCCAATTAGGTCCCACGCCAGTCAGGGGTCCCGCAATTTGCATGTTGTATAATAAATTTTGATACAATGATCTAATAAATTGTAATAGTAAAGTAAACTAAAGTTACCTTTTCACACCTTGCGATCTATAGGGCAGATGATGTTAAGGTCATCGGTTTCTTCGGCAAACGTTTAATGAGCAGGGTGTCATGTGACCAGCACAAAGAACAATCACCACCGAGATTCGAATCCAGGACCCCAGGTTCGGAAGCTTTTAACCACTCATCCGCCTCGCCCTCAATAGTAATAGTTGTTATTGTAAAAAGAAATAGTTGTACTTAATAATAACAATACCATGTTACATTCTAAGCTTTATTTCACTGAATGACAAACAACTACACACATAGTAGAGTTCACAACACGGACTACGAAATACGGTCAGTACACAGGTTAACAAATGTAACAAACACTAAAGGGTGACAATCCAAATAAGCAAATTCACGACATTCACCCCACGTTTAAATTTTATACATATGACACAACATCAAGTGGTCAAAGCAAATACAAAGATTAATAAGCATAAGCATCTAAACACATCTGCAATACTGGTTAATAGCAAACTGTTTATCAAACACATTAGTCTATTATACAGCAACTGTTTATCAAACACATTAGTCTGTTAAACCCGGTAGTTGGGTCTTGATTTTCTTTCTCTTAGGTTGTAGCGGCAGTTTGGATCGGCACTATTAGTACCATCAGTATCAGTACTAACAACATTACTTGGTGACTCGATGGTCGGGGCTTCAACCGGGTCCACTTCCCCCGATAGGGTTGGTTTGGTTGTTCGGTTAACAGGAGGGTTCAGAGAAGAGTTCTCTGCGTTGTTTTCTATTTCTCTTTGAAGTGAGGGTGTCGCATTCCTGAACGAACCGTCTCTCAGCACAGGGGGTCTCACATTCTCTGTGAAACAGTCTTTTTCTTTGGGCGCCAACAATCTTAAAGAAACTGTTTCTTCTCGGCCCATAGATGTTTTGATAAGAGCGTATTGAGGGTTGCTGTTCACAAGCTCTACCTCCTCTGTTAAAGGGTCATACTTAGAGGATCTATTATTTCTTTTTAACAACACGGGACCAGGAGATGTTAACCACGTTGGTAGGGATGTTCCAGAACTACTTCTGCGATAGAATCCAAAGAGTCTCTCGTGTGGAGTTTTATTCGTCGCCGTACACAAAAGTGACAGAATTGAGTGCAACGAGTCTTGCAATACTAGTTCCCACTGAGACGTACTCAAGTCCTGGGAGTGTAAAGCTAAGGTTATAGCTTTCCAAAGGGTACTGTTCAGTTTCTCTATTTGACCATTTCCTCTAGGATTGTAAGCCGTGGTCCTGCTCGTAGCAACTCCTCTTTCGTTAAGGTACTTCTGTACTTCAGCAGACATAAAGGAAGTACCTCTATCGGTATGGACATAGGAAGGTTGCCCAAATAAGGCGAACAACTCATTTAGGCATTTAATAACAGTAGCAGATGACATATCTGGGCATGCAAAGGCAAAAGGAAACCTAGAGAATTCGTCGATCATGGTAAGCAGATATTTATTGCGTGAGTTGGAAGGGAGAGGTCCCTTAAAGTCCATGCTTATTCTTTCGAATGGCTGAGTGGCTTTGATTAATTGTCCTATTGGTGGCCTGAAGAATCGAGGTTTAAGTTCAGCACATGACTGGCACTGGTCGATCACTGTTCTGACGTCATCGGTGGAAGAGGGTAGATTTTTTTCTCACAAAATGTAGCATTCTTGTTACACCAGGGTGACACAAACTATTGTGGAGTAGTTTTAGGTCGTTACGTGACATTGCGGATAAGTAGCGATTTCTGCTGAAAGTGTTAGCAGCAGTATTCTGTGTACCTGGTCTGTAAACGACGTCGTAGTGAAAGCAGGATAGCTCTAACCTCCACCTATGGATCTTCTCATTCTTGATCTTGCCTTCATTTTGTCTACAATACATAAAGGACACGGATCGCTGGTCTGTGACAAGGGTAAATGGTCTTCCGATAAGAAAGTGTTTCCACTTTCTCAAAGATTCTACTATTGCATACGCTTCTTTTTCCACTGATGAGTGCCTTCTTTCGTTTTGCGATAGTGTCCGGGAAAAGAAAGCCACAGGCCGGTCATCTTGATTAAGTGTAGCTGCTATAGCTATGTCAGACGCAGCTGTCTCCACTGTTAGCGGGCGAGTGTAATCAATGGTGTACACGGCAGATTCCTCGAGCTCGTCCTTTAGGTTCTGGAATGCTTGTTTGACTTCCTCAGGGACAGGAAATCGTTTATTTCTAGCTAAGAGGCTGATTTTGTCTGAGAAGTTAGGAATCCATAGAGAATAATAAGCCAGCAGGCCCACTATTCGTTTCTGTTCTCGCAGGTTCGACGGAGGATTAATTCCCGCAAGGCTGTGAATCTTTCTGGGTCAGGCTTGAGCTGACCTCTAGATATTTTGTATCCCAGCAGTCTGACACTATGTGTTCCAATCTCACTTTTAGCTTCGTTGAAGGTAATACCATACTTCCGAGCTACTTTGAAGAATCTCTGCAGGTTTCTATCATGAGATTTGGTATCATATCCACAGATGGTCACATTATCTACATAAGCGAATGTATTTTCTAGTTGCTCATCTTCGATTATTTTATCTATAGTTCGCTGGAAACAAGCCACTCCATTTGTAACTCCAAATGGAATTGTTCGAAACCGGTAAAGTCTACCCCCAGCCTCGAAAGCTGTATATGGCCTTTCTTCTTCTTTAATCGGGATCTGATGATAAGCATTTTTGAGGTCCAGAGTGCTGAAGACAGAAAATTGTGATATCTTCTCTGCTAATTCATCCATTCTTGGCATGGGATAGGCGTCTAGCAGCGTAAATCTGTTGATCGTCTGACTATAGTCAATAACCATCCGTCTTTTGTGCCTCTCATTGGCTGTTATTAGAACCTGTGCCCGCCAGGGGGACTTTGAGGGTTCTATTACTTTTTCTTTGAGTAGTCTCTGAATCTCATCATTAATAAACTTAGAGTCCTATAGTGAGTGTCTGCGTGACTTAGTTGCCACTGGGGTGCAGTTTGGAGATAAGTTACCAAAAAGACTAGGCGCCTCTACTTTAGCTGGTCTAAGAGTACTTACGCACAGAGGTGGTCTCTTTCCACTAAAAGGAATCTGTAGATTCTCGTGTAGGCTTATGAAGTCCAAGCCTAGAATAACATCTGAACACAATCCATCTAAAAGTGACAGTTTAATATTTTCATATGTTTCATCTTTGAGTTGAATGGTAGCAAAGATATGGCCTTCTGTAACTCGAGACAGGTGAGTAGAAGCCATAAATATTCTGTCCACGGAGGTTTTTATCGGCCATTTGTGACTCTTGGCAACTCGAGCTGATACGTAACTCTCACAGCTTCCAGTGTCTATCAAGGCTTTAAGTGGCACCCCATTGAGGAGAATCAAGGATGTTGATTTGCCTAGTCCTAAAGAGTGCAACGTAGCGAGGGCAAATGCAGTAGATTTTCTTGACTTGCAAGATCTCTTTAAATGTCCCTTCTTGCCACACTGATTACATGTGGCTTTCAGCGGGGCACTCATTACGAGGATGTCTTCCTCTGCCACAGAAGTAACACTTGGTAGATATAGCGCTTACCTCTTGTTTTGTTTGAGTCGAATTAATCGAGGCTCGAAGATCAGGCAACTGGGGAGCGACAGGATCAGCAGGGTGTTCTCTTACAGCATTTGTAGTAGCCCCACTAGTGGATTCTGGCTGTGACTCGTACAACAACGAATGTTGATAGGCGTGTTCAAGTACTCTGGCTTCCTCAAATGCATCTTTTAACTTTAAATCTGTTTTCTCTAGGAGACGTTTTTTAATGCTGTTGGAGGCAATCCCTGTGAAGAATGCATCGCGTATGAACTCGTCACGATGTTGCTCAGCTGTCACGGCTTTGAAATTGCAATCCTTGGATAGACTGCGGAGTTTTTGTAGAAAGGAGTCAACGCTTTTACCCTGTTCTTGTTTGCACGTGGCTAACTTGTGCCTTGCGAAGACCTCGTTATTGGGCTGCACATAGATGTTGTTTAGTGACTGGATCGCTTCCTCATATGTTTCCTTGTCACTAATCATCTGGTACACCGATGGCGAAATGTAGTTAATAAGTAGTTTTTTGTTATCTACATTTTCTATAGTAACTACAGACACAAAGTTTTTAAATGTTTCGTACCAGTGCAGCCACTTTTCTTGTGCTTGAGGTGCGGTAGGTTCCACATCGAACCTTTCAGGCCGAAGTAGTCTATCCATGTTTAGACAGATTCAGTGAAATAAATTGTTGTACTTAATAATAACAATACCATGTTACATTCATAGCTTTATTTCATTGAATGATAAACAACTACACACATAGTAGAGTTCACTACACGGACTACGAAATACGGTCAGTACACAGGTTAACAAATGTAACAAACACTAAAGGGTGACAATCCAAATAAGCAAATTCACGACAGAAATTAGAAGAGGGGCCCCGCTATTCGTAAGGCAGGCCCTGAACACCAGAAGAAAATAAAGCATTCTAAATGCGCCATGGTACTCAGACTCTCACAGTCAATGCTAAGTATCTAGAAAAATAAAACCTATTCTTGGTGTCAGTAACGGGCCAAAGCAGCTTCTTCGTGGTCCTAATGCTTTTCGTTGATAAATCACGTGTTCATTCATACATATTAATTGCCATCTACACACGTATGCAACTTTCTCATAAGTATTTATCATTTTAAGCTGTTTATTTTTTAGTGTGTATATGGCTTAAGTGTTAGTGAATTAGATACAGAGTCGTTAGCTGTTTATCTATACGAAATTTCTTTTGTTCATGTTGGTTTGTGCTGTTTGTTTGCCACGACTAATGTCTGTTTCAAGGCCCAGACATATCCTGTGTATACGAATCTGTACATTCTGTTAAAACATAAAACTCGTTAGGGATAAAAAAAAATTTTATAAGTTAACGCTAAGACCTAAATAACATTGGCTTAGTAAGGGTATATGATGTCTAGTGCGGGTCGCACCGCTCTTGTATCAACCGCAAGACGCCACTGCGAAATACTGAATCAAATTCGAATTCACCATAAGAATGAATAGAAATAAAGAGGATCTAGTTCGATACAGAACAACAAGGTGAAATATTTTTGTTTCATTGCAACCAATATAATTACCCATTGCTACAAATAGGAATATGAGTATAAATAACAATAATGAAGAGCTGTAAGTTTTAACATGTTTTATAATTTTAGGAATAAACAGATATACCGTTTTTATAAAGAATTCTGGATCAAGAAAGCAGTATTTTTTTTTCCACGTGCAATACATTAATATGCATACCACAGCTGCATCTAGATACAATACAAGAAAGTATTGAATAAGTGTTTTTTTTTTTTAAATATCAATTTATTTAGTTTAATTGGCCTACTCAATACACAGATCTGTATCCTGCTCCCACTTTCAATGTACTCTGACAACGGCGAGGGGCTCAGATACAAGAGTCGAGATTCTAGTTTAGCCTACCTAACAATAAAGAAAAAAAAATATAGAAAGACATATTTCAAAAGCTTGTGCAATAAATTCTCCTAGAATATTGTTTTTATGGCTTCGTGGGACATGCCAGATTTTCCAGGCTTCTACATTCCTAAGGATTCAGTGAAATACGAAGCATTAACCTGTCGTACACTTCTGATGTGGGATTTCTCTCGGAAACACGCCCCCAAAAAATTTGTTGTATATGTCATTGTCAACATTATGGAGAGTAAAAAAAATGCAAAAACGTGGAGACCATGTATCTAACTATTAGTACCGAGTGTGTGGCTTATATAACTGGTCTGAAACAATGTGATATAAGGAGTTTTCATTTTGAACGAGTCAAAGAGATCTAGTGGAAAACTAATTACATGGTCGTAGAGTTACAAAAGCACGCTAGTTGTTTTTTTTTTCATCTAAATAGCCCATTCAAAGTAATAACTAGGTTAGACTCCACAAATTACAACTTAAGCGTTTCTGGAAAGGTCAATAATTTCTTATAAGCAATCTTTATTTTATATAGGCTATATCATTAATATGGCCTCATCTCTCCCTTGACTTTCGTCGCACAGGTGCTGTGACAGTTCCTTGTAGGAGTGCTGTGACAATTCGCGTATCCAAATCCCTTCACTTTTCCGGGTCAGCAGCTGTTCTTAGTAGGACATCACCAGAGATGCCAGTGTCTTTTACATTGTCCAGTCAACCTTTTTTTCTTTTCGACCACTACATCTTCGTAATCCCTCCACTTTACTTTGAAGAATGACTTTTGAGGTTCATGTCTTACAATATCCTCAAAACAGCTCAGCCTTCGTCTCTTCACAGTATTGAGAGATGTTCCTCCGTTTTTACCAGCCAGACTGTTGACTTTTACAAGTACAAACTCATTTCACTTGTTTTCCTGGTATTTGATACCCGGCATTTTCCGGTAGCGTTTACTCAAACGCCTTACTTATAATAAAATGTAGAAAGTAGAACTTAGTAGTCTACATTCTATGATATAGTTCTATGTTGTTTAGAGATGTTGAAGGTACTGACCTGATCCAAACTTGACTATATGACATCATTCAGCACTATATTGACTTATTACACCCAGCACCTGCTAAATTTTTATTGTATTTGTGTATTACAAATATTATTATTGTGTACATACTTCTTTGGAAGTTTCCTCTAGACAATAATTTAGATAATATATTCATATCTACGAGACAATGGCTAATAGGAAGTAATAACTGTGATTATTTTTTTTTAATTTTCCAACCCAGTGCAAAACATTTCCGAGTTTATTATCAATGTAAAAAATGCCGTCGTGTTTAAATCATAGTAATGATCTCCATTAAATATGCTTGTGATTCTTGCTGTATGGGTTATGGAATTCGTACTGATGTCAAACAAATCTCACATATCTAGATCGACCTAAATCAAAACTATATCTAGTACAAAGAAAGAAACGGCATAATTGACATATAATTTATCAAAGACACTATATGTCTAGAATCTTTTGGGGTAATTTTTGCCTAAAACGTGATGCCTACTTAGTCGTGCCTGTCTGAAACCTTTCGCAAAATATATTGTACTTAACTAGAAGCAAAATAAAAATAGTATGCTATACAGAAAGTAAGGCGTATGTATGTATGTCCCGCATAGAAATCGAAGCCGTTTGACCAATCTTGATAAAACTTGGCATAAATGTTCCTTAGATCATGGCGGAGACCGTAATGTATGTTTAATGTCCCTACCACTACCGGAGGACCTAAATATAGACAAAACTACCTAATTGTATCTCTATTACAAAACGAAACCTTTTAACAAATCGAGTAAACCCGCTTCCACAGTATTTTATATTTGATATAAATGTATCGGCTGTCCGGGTAAACTCATTTTCCCACTCTACTTTTATTTTCCGGGCAAAATAAAAAAATAATGTGAAGGGAACATTCTCAATGACTATTATATATCTAAATTCAAACCAGTAGATCAGTAATACCAAAACTAAGGCCGGCAGGCCGCGGGGCATATCCGGCTAGTATATATATACTGGGCTGCGTGGAAAGTCTGGTATATATTTCAAAGAGTCCTGATATTTTCTTTATTTTCAAAAAAAGATACTGTCTCTTTCTAATAAACCTTTGTGTTTTGATGTCATAACAGTATTTCTATTTTCTTATATCCTTGTATACAATTGTTCTTGTGATTTGTAACATAACATTTCTCATCTTGACAAATCTAGACTAAGTGTATATACAGTCTAGTTTCGTCCATTTACCCTCATAATATGGTCTTGCTGACATTGTGTCAAACAATATTAGGAACATTAAAACAAAAAAAAACAGACATTTTGATTATTAAATATTACTAGGTAAAGTAGGCCTATATTTTAATCAGATTGTGTAGATAGCTGATAGGTATGTCCAGTGGACCGGAGCCTCTTGCCCCAATCCAGTAATGTGATTTTGAGTTCCTACATAACGCGTTAACCGCAGGCCACAGAAACAGATGACATTTACATCATCTGCCCTATAGACCACGAGGTCTGAAAAGGGAACTTACATAACTAGACTCTATATACACTATTTCTATTTTAATTAAGCTGTCTTTTCTTCTTTATGAATATTTTTATCGACTTTACACTGCAATGCATACTGTTCTCCACTTCGTATGTTTATACTCTTTTTATGGGCAATATTCTTTATTATCTGTTTGCTAGTTTGCTTTTATTTTGTGAGAACCATAGGACAGTAAAGTGTTGTTTTTTTTTTAAACCTCCACCGATAGGGGTCGCATTGACGACTATACAACCCTACCTATGCGCCATCTGTTGCTAGGGATGAATCATGCAATTAATCCATTTACGACTTATGATTTCCCTCTGTCAAACTAAATGGCGAATCGGCATTAGATCTAATAGCCCTTTAAGAGAAATTGTGTGTATAATCATACTCTGCACAATTTCGACAAAGGAATATACATCAAGATTTCTTAGCCTCTTCCATAAAGCTGTAGCCAATATCTGACATGTGCCGGATTTGAGAATTTAGTGGCCCTGGGCAGGGTTTTTAAGGCCCTTTCCTCTTACCCTTTTAAGAAAACGTGAATGAAAATGCAAATGAAGAATTCTAGGTTAAGTCCTTGCACCACCGTAAATCCGGCCCTGAATATTTATTGCATTATTAAAATCATACTAATAAGGACTTGCACACCTCAACAAATTTCTCCTTGGTGGATTTCTTCGCAAAATTGAGTAGGCCTATATAAAGAGTATTGCCCATTGATTGATGTTTATTAATGACTTGCTCAAACCTATGTCTTATAGTCTCCATGTCATTCCCAGCTCACGGGGGTGCCCTACAGGAGCTGATGCCCTTCCGTAGTAAGTCGTACCAAATAATATTCCATAATGCATAACCTTGCAAATGACACTTGCCAGATAAGAAAATGGAAATTAAAAAAAAAAAAAACAGCCCTATATAACTTGCTTGCTCACAATTCTTCGGTTTCTCTGGTCACTTGTTTTTGTACGCTGGTGATATGCTTGCACGTGATGGCTTCCATTTTTGTTTTCAGAAACTATTTTATTGCGCATGCGCTTTGTGTTACTTACGTTTTCCTCATTATTTACTCTTCCATTTTGTTTCATTTCTTTTCTGAGTGTTATTCTCATATTTTAATGTTGACTTAAAAGTACATAACCAATGTATTCAACAATATTCATGTTTCTTGTATCCATTTAGTTATTATATCATTTTTATGTTTACATTGTAGGTCCTATTTCTAAGTTCAAAGTATTATTGTACCAATACATTATACAACGGAAAATATAAAATCAAAACCATAAAATGTGCTTCAAATTTACAATAACTACTGAAGCTAGGCCTATAACTATTTGTTGTTAATTTGCTTCGTTTTTATAGGTACAGAATAATCGTTTAATTAATAAATGAATTCAACCAAGCTTACAGGGAGACAAAATTTCAAGAAAAATTCAAAGTAGTTTGTCAGACCTCAACTAGCTTTTAGATATCCACCAAGCCTTTGGTTTTTTGTTTTTAAATTTTGTCTCCATATTTCACTTCTGATCCCAAATACTTCTCTTCTCTCAAGTTTTGCAGCAGACGTTAAGTTATTCTGTCCACCAAGTCTTGGTGTGTGTTTTTTTGTGCTGTCTCCATATTTCACTTCATATGATCCCAAATACTTTTGCTGTCTCGGCTTTTACAGCAGATATTAAGTTACTCTGTTTTTTTTTCCTTTCCTTGCACAACTTAGACAGACAGGTTGTTAATAATATATTTTAAATCTGAGAGATTCTGCATCCTTGGTTATATTTCTAAACATAAAACACAAAATATTGAAATTAATAGCGTCGCAGCAACACTTCTAAACAGCCGCTATATCAGATTATATTTTGCAGGACCCAATATGGCTGAATAGTGCTTTAGATAAGGTGTCAATATGTGCAGAAATAAAGAGTTTCACCACCTTCACCTATCTCTTAGTCTGTTAGACAGTTGGGGCACCACACAAGATCTGTTGACCGTCTCTCTGGAGACTTTACGACTTTTCATTATAACCTTTATATGCACATATCTATGTTCTCACTTCTTCAAGCTTTAAACAATTTCAAAAGTGAGCCAATTTCTTTGGAGTTTCAGATGCATGTATGAAAGGGGAATAATTGATCATTTTCGTTTCACGTCTTCTCTTCTGCATAATGCTGCTGAAGCTATAGGCTCTTTTGCAGTAGTGCTAGCCTCTTGGTGTACGATGAATGCTTTTATAGTTTTGTAAATATACGGTAGACAGACTACAGTGGCATTTATATTCTTGATCTGCTGCTGCTAAATAATTCACATTGAAGTGGTCAGTTCTGTAATTCTTTTTTTTTACGATTTGTGTCTAACTCAGCTACTTTAAATATTTCTCTTCCAATTGTTGACATCTTGGATTCATATTATAATATAACATTTTTTTGTTGACTTTTTTTGCCTGAATGATATCTTTTCAGGATTGTCTCTCTTTCTTTTCAAGTTTCTTTGATTGAAAATATAGTTGTCTCAACTAATTGGTTATTTTTAAAACCTAACCTTCCCGTCATGCTTGATCTCCAAGGCAACTGCTTCATAGCAGACGTCAATGTTTTTAATGATTAAATCTTAAATTGACACCCTTGAAGTAGCTATACTATTTCGTTTAAGGCCTACTTTTAATAATGCATTACAATTGATTACATTAGGCCCAAATCTCATTTTATAATCTTAAAAAGCGTCCTGAGCAACGATTTAAGCTAATAAGAGATAAGATAAGAGATAAGATAATTGTTTATTTTATTTGGTCCAATAGGATTAACCAACAATATTTGTTAATTGATCGTTCTGTTGTTATCATAAACTCTTTTCGCTTTCGCCCTGCGCCTAAATGATCTCGATAATAAACAGTATTATTAATTGTAGCTTATCTTTAAAAGTGGAACAAAAAAAAACCATAGAATGTAAATTGTTTTAAAACACAGCCAACACAAATTATATACATTTATTTTTTAAGTTCTCATTAGTGCTTCCACTGCTGTACATTCTCTGCTCGGAGCGTAGTCCACTCTCCAATCTCGAAAAAAGGAAAGCTATTATTACGATTAAATACACTACTCGTGGAGCATGGCGGAAATGTGGTAAAGCACGCATCTTTCGAGCAGCAGGGTTCGAATCCTGGTGAAGACTGGGATTTCGATTTCACCCAAGTTTAATTAGAATTACTTTGTTAATTAAAGGCGGTCGGTCGTTATATTTTCCTCATTATACCTTCGTATGCCGTAAACCTTGCAAACAAAAAAAACAACAACAACAGATTACTTATTAACAAGATTTGAAAAGGGGAAATACACAACGAGTTCACTATTTGAATTCTTTTCAAGCAGTTTCTTTCGTCTAATTCTTTTCTGAATGTGATAGTTCACTTAACATTTCTTAAATCGTGAAGTTCTTTTTTTTTGTAAATTATATGATAAATATTTTGCAATCTGACCATGAAAAAAAATGGGTTGCTAAATACTGTTAAAATTTGCTAATTCAATTAATGGCATTCTAATAACTTTTGTAAAACAGAACTTTGCGATTTCATAAAAATTCAAGCCTACCTCGCAATATTTCTAATAGCTATTTGATATGGTGTAGGAGCATAGTCATGACTAAGAGAAGGAGTCTGCCAAAGCTCACCGCCATCCATTAAGAAAATAAAATAGGAAATCAACACAACAAATATAAGTATCCATGTAGACTCGATGTAGATTCAATGTAGACTAAATGTAGACTCAATGTGGACCACATGCAATGGCTGTTCTTTGACAGATGTGTTGAAATAAACTCACATTTGGTGTAGTGAATGACCACTTTGAGCTCATATAAGGAAAGTGTAACAGAGCGTTCATACAATATCCGTCGTCAACTTATCATATTGGCATGAATGAAAAACATTTGGTAACATATAGCTTCTAACAAATTGGACAAAGACCGACAGACACTTCTGATACACTAAGGAAAAAAGTAGACTTACAGCCGAACTAAGGCACAAACTTTAATCAAACAATCGTTTTATATGTGTTAGATTTATATTATAGTCCGTCCACATTTATAGTTCGTCCACATTTATAGTCCGTCCACATTTATAGTCCGTCCACATTTATAGTTTGTCCACATTTATAGTCCGTCCACATTTATAGTCCGTCCACATTTATAGTTCGTCCACATTTATAGTCCGTCCACATTTATAGTCCGTCCACATTTATAGTCCGTCCACATTTATAGTCCGTTCACCGAATTCGATGACAACCACTTACGCCATCTAGAGGGTTGAAGTCTAGTCACACTGTTACATTATGCAAATCTATAATCATTTAAAACACTAGCAATGGAAGCACTACTATATGTCATTTGAACTTAGGTTTCAAAACATTTGGCATATTTAAAAGGCTATAGCTGTTGGGCATTTATTTTTAAACTGTTTTTGCTATTTTATTCATAAATTTTATTATTTCTATTTTGCTTTCAAACCAATTACCTACATTAGTTATGACTGAATACTTCAGTGTCTATTTTTAGACGGAAACTTATCCAATTCTTGAAGTTGGTAGGGAATGAGAGAAGAAAGTGATATATTAACCGAATATTTAACAAGTTCTTTATAGAACTACTGAAGTAACTATTTCATAATATTTAAGTAAAAAAGGTCAACAAAGTTTTAAGCTAGCATTTATCTAGCATTATCTCTTCTAATTTTGGCGAATTTTCGGGGTTCTGTTTGTAATTTATTTAAAATATTATTTATGAGTAAGAGGAAAAAATCAAAACGTTAGGTTCACCAATATAGTGTATTCAATACAAATCTCATTTCTTCTTAGAATTAGAATGTATTGCAATATATATAACATTATATGCTTTTTGAAGTTTTTTTTTTTTTTTTTTTGTTTACTAAAAGCATTCTGCACACATTTAAAGGTATAATTATATAACGCTTCGTTTTGTTTCAGCTCAGTAAAACATTTGAAATAATACGTTTTTTGTTTTATAATAGTGACGACTGATTTCACCAGTGGGTGCTATTCGCTTTTTATTTTAATTTTTTTATTTTTCATATTTCAATTTGTTTTGTTTTCTTGTAATTTATCTTTTAATATGTATGACCCAAAGCCCTTAACATAGATAGAGATTCAAGTATATTTCATACATACATATAGGATAGTGCATAATTTAAAAGCTTGTTTTAATTTCTGACCTTTAGGTTAATCAGTTTAATTAAGCCTCATTATATACCTATTGTTATGGCACGATTACGAATTAGTTATTTGTTTCATAGAAAGGGAAAGTTTTGACTTATAGACAATGACGCGACTATTAAAAACAAGTCTAGGATTTGAGGAAGAATAGCGAATTGTAAACAGATAACTACTTCTGAAGATAAGAGGCAGGTTGGTAATTCTGCAGGATTTCAAGGGGCAGCCATCTTTGTTATTGTTTAGACTGTAATCTTATATCTTGGGTTTTCTCTCAGATTTGGGTTTTTGTTTCTTTTTATCTTTGAAGCTAAATAATATGCTAGATATAGCTATACTGGTATCATGATCATCTAGTCCTAATAACAACTTTAATAAGTCTATTAATTAGACTCATAATCTAACTATTCTAACTCCTAGAACTAGACTTATTACTATATTAATATGACAAAGTTCCTAAAGGCAAAAAAAGGTCTATTAATTTTTGGTAATAAACTGTGCTGATATTTATTGTAGGCCTAGTTAAATTTAGATTCTCTATATCAGAATAATTCAGAATAGATATAGACAGACAATATTTAACAATTAAAAAGAAGACAGAACAATAAGAAACGTATTGTATTGAAACCAAGTCAAAATTAAAAGAAAAAATAGCATTGCTTTGAAAACACTATTAAGACACTATCTTGGGATTTCTTTGGAACATAACAATAACAAAATAGTACAAAGATATCTGCCCCTTGAACTCCTGCAGAATTACCGGCAGGTTTTATGAACATAGAGATTTAGTTAGACAATATTTGATGGTTCCCTTCGTTGTTATTAAACTTCTTATTCGATATTCGCTATCAGAGTCGACTAACTTATATCGTTGATTTCTCACCTGAGTTATTTGGTATCGTTATTGACGTTATTTGACTCTTGAGTGTTACCTCCGTTTGACTTATGACACTTTTAATATGTCACTTATGCACTTATGTTTATCTAGTACTTACTAGTCTAGTAGACTTAATAAGTCACTTAAGAAGTTAAGTAGACTATAATATACATTACTTACAATACTTACATCAATACGTGTGATAAGACTCAGCTTGAAAGTGCCTACAATATTATATTCATATGAATTGTTTGTTTTTTTTAATCTCCGAGAGCTGTACATTACAGCGTTCTCAAAATTTTCAATATAAGTTCAAAATAATGAGGCTTGATTAATTCTTTTCTTTCGTATGTTTAGCCAACTTTTTAATAGAACATTTAGTTATCTGCTGCTTATAAATAGGATCTTATAGAGCTCCCTAGTATGTTAACTATTGATATGCACTGGCACTTATAAATGATGTAGGACCTGATTTGCAGAAACAAAAAGTACATTAGTTTCTTTCAGTACCTTTATCAAATTACATTCAGTGCATATTGCTGTAGAACAAAGTGCATGGGGATTATGTATTATAACACTTTAAATAATTATATACTGCATATTCATTTTCTTTAAAGACATTTTTAAAAAAAATCACTTTACTTCAACTATTACAGTTATTTTTAAGTAGTAATTATTATATTTTTTTCAAATATAATGATTTAAAAAGATATAATTCCAATGCTAGCTAAAATATAAATTAATGGATTTCTATTTTAACCTACAGAAAAGTTAAGTTATGTTTTATTAGCTTACTACATTTATTCAATAATAGTAATATTCATTCTTTTATAGCTACTTGCCTTCTAGAGCTAACAAAAAAGCGTTAATGATTACTTTTTCTGTTGATTGTGTGTAAATGGATGTTGATAATTTTCAAGTAATGTATGATGAGTCTGTCTGTCTGTCTGTGTGATTCTTTGTATACAATTTTACTTATAGTGTCTTCTTTCACTGGAAAAAAAAATATTGAGTTGCTTTATTGTCATTTGGTACTTGCAATAAAAAAAAGAGAGCTACAAATGGATTCTCCAGTGCTAAAAAATGGTCACAATAATTATTATATGGCTCAAAAAAGATAGCTTATCAACAATTGTATTCTGTACACCAGATACACCAAAAGGAATCTAGCTATTTATAGATATTCCCAACATATATATGATTTCTCTGATAATTATAAATTTAAAAAGAAATGGATTTCCAGTGAATGAAAGCAAACACATATGCAACTATCTTATTTGGTGATCTTTTAAACTACACTGTCTCACGAAATGTGGCCAGTGTTTGCAGTTGTGTGTGGTGTACATTTTATTCATGTATTTAATCAAATTTGGCTTCAAGTCATTTGTGAAAAGTTGGCCATTTCTGAGTTTTATTTGTATTTTATTTGTTGTGTATTGTTTGTGTTTTTTTAATGGATTTAGTGTTTATTATGCATTTGGTATTGTGGAATATCGTAATTGGAAAGGCACCATTATAATCTCTCTTCTACAGGCCATTATAATCACTTTGGAGTCCTCATAGGTACTGTACACAATTACTTTTAACAAAAAAACAAACAAACTTGTTGCAACTTTGTATTCTATGAATAATATTATCATGGATCTTTACATATGCTTATATTATACTTATCACAAATCTATTTCACTTATTGTCATGAGAATATATTCTAACTGCCTCTCTCTTTTTTTTTTTTCAATAAATATATTTATTTGCCTTGGCTTCTATAGCATATTTTGTGTCCACATACTTACTCAATCTGGTGCCTTCAATCTCTCTTGTTTTTTTTATCTTATGCATTTATAGACACACTTAGTTATATATCTCCCATTATATACTTTAAACACGATTAATGGAACCTCATTTTTTTATATTTTTATTTAAATAAATTGCCTTACAATATATTCAAAATATGTTTGCATATATATTTTGGTAAACAATGAAAAAAAGTAATACTTTTTCCCACAAGCTTTTTATTTGATTATGTGCTAAAGACAGGTTTTTTTTACAACACACCCCCTCTAATTTTGTATATTACTTTTTACAGTATATTGGCATTTATTAAACCTATATTATATTTATAGAATAAACCTTTCAGTGAGCTGAATAGCGCTGATGATTTAAACAATAGATGTTTAATTCTAAATCCTATTGTAGCTTTTCCATGTTCTAGTGGATTATATAATTAGATTTAGCTGCAAACCATTAAGCTATGACAACTATTGGCATGAGCTAGTCCATTCATTGGTATAAACAATATTTTTTTGCTTAGTTACCAATTGGGTTGGTGAATTATCCCAAGTAATTCATCTATATTCCTAAATAACTATAATTTTAAAAGAGTTTTACTTCATGAAATTTAAAAAATTTGCAATCAAAACATAGCCTGAGTTATTTTGTAAACATGGCATATATTTTTAAAATTTCTGAATTATGAATGAACTAAAGTAAAAGAACATAAATATATATACAAATAAAATTTATTTTATTTTAAACAATTTGTTTTCTTATAGACTTAATTATAATCCTCCAAAAAAGAATAATTTCTTTTAATTTTGGTTATACTGTTTTTATTTTTTGATTTGTACGAAATTATTTAAAAAAACGAGAATACATTTATTAAGCCTCAAGACCCATTGCATGTCAATATATTACTTTGAAAATTATTATTTTGCTAATTATGTTAAGGCACCTAATTAGGTTCTTTTTCTATAGTTTTTACTACTCTCTGAATGACATTCAACAAATTTTGCATGGCATTTCTTTTTCATTACCTTATATTTAACAATAGAACACACTCAAATAAAGGTGGTTAATTTTTTTTTTTTTATTATTCTCTACTTTATTGATATAATGATTCGTCCAAGTAATAAGGGAATAGAAAAAAGTTAATATAGAATAATTGAAAAAATTTTTAACTAAAAAATCTAAAACAATGCATAATTCATTCTTTATATATTAATTCTTTCATTGATACAAAATATGTTTTTTTTACATCTCTCTATGGAGTGGGGAGGGCTAGTAGTTAAATGCTTGACTGCCTATCTGAGGGTGGCTGGTTCAAGTCCCAGAGATTTTGAGGTCTGTACTGAGTTTAGCCAGCTCTATATAGCCTCAGCTTAGAGAGTTATAAGTCAGTTGGTCTTTGTAATGACCACATGACATCCTTGTTAACCGTTGATCTAAAATCATGTGAACTAAATATCACCTCTAGGGATTACAAGATCTCAAAGGGCCTTTTAGTTTTTGTGTTGTTTTTTTGTCTACTTATGCCCACATGCTATCTAAAGTTATATTGAAGAGGGTGATTGAACCGTCTGCAGGATAGCGGGTTTGACAGGAATTTATTTCTGTACTGTCATACTGACAGTTCAAATGCAACTTTGTTTACTGACAAGCTAAATTATGCATTGTCTTATTGGCTTCTTATTGGAATTCAGTGAAGACAATTAAAACTTTAATTGTCAACTCCAAAATTTCCAGTCATAGCTCAAAACTTCTTTACCAAAAAAAAATGGATATTGCTTCTCAGGTAACCTGATCACATCCCCAATTTACCCATTTATTTTTCTATCATTGCAAAAAAAGAGAAATATAACAGTTTTCATTTACACAATTTCCTAAATTTCTATTAAAATACAGTGTTCTAGAAGATTAGACCTCTAGTTAATAAATAAAAATAGTAAAAAGCCATCCTAAAATATTTTGACTTTGATTACTATTTATTGATAAAATGAATTTTAAAAAATAATAATGAAATAAGTGTTGGCCTGCTATGTCATTATCAACATGCTCGAATATCTGACAATTATATCTTTAGAGCTATTGATTCATTTCGAAACATTATATCTTGAAATCTAATTATTTATTCATTTTACATCTGAATGGTATCTTGTGCATTCTTTATTTCTTTCTTGTATCTTGACTTCTTGTTTCTGAATCATGCATTTGTTATGTTTGTTTTTCAAATCAACTTGGCATGAATCCCTCTCAAGTAAGCATGAATCACTCTCAGCTAGGCATGAATCATTCTCAGCTTGGCATGAATTACAGATAATTTTTTATCTGTATGTGTTGATTACTCACATGATCAACTATGTCATCATCTTACTAAATTAGTGGGTATTTACTATTATAAAAGCTAAGTATTACATCAAAATTTTAAGCAAAAGGAAGGTCTAGTTAATACGATAATTTTTATATGGTCTAAATTCTAAAAGTAGTAAGTGGATTTTCTTATTCTTATATTCTAACATTTGCATTGATAAATTTTAAATATTTGTGTATGTTAATCATATCTCAAAAAGATCTTATTTAAATATATATCTAGGTAAGGTATTCAATTTTTTCCCAGTATCCCCATATTGTAAATATATATTTAAATTATTTTATTTTTATTTGGTCTAAAGAGATTAACAATTTTATATTAACACAAACTTTCTTTAATTTACATAAACTTCACAACATTATGTTTTTGGATGCTTCTGGTGCACTGTTTGAACATACTGTTTTAGTATTTATGTTTTAACATGCAATGTTTTTTAATCAGCAAGTTTTAGGCCTAACCAGCAGTATTCTCACTGCTATTATGTATATGAGAGAATTTTAAACTATTTACTATATAAAATGTTATATTACAAAATGTTCAAGCAAAGTGTACTTCAAGCAGAAATGTGTGTTTTAAAGATAGTTTTCTGGAGTTTTAATGAATAGTATTTGCCGAATAGATTCTGTTTGCTGTGGGACATATTTTTAATTTGATAGTGTAGTTTATAGATATGAGAGGGTGAGGCTTGGTTGGCCTAAAACATTTTATTGATTGTGCCATTTTGCTTTTTTTTCCCCCCTTTTTGCCTTCTGCCCTTCCACTACTTATACATTGCCCAACTGTAAACAAATCCTGAATGAACACCTGGCGATGCTGAAACAAAACATGCTTACAACTAAAGGCCACAATGGAGAGGAAGCCATCCCAATGCTGATGCTGAACCACACGGACAAGCTGGATGGCCAGGCACGCTCCAGAGCGACATCCAATGCCGACAAGATTGGTAATCTCCTTGACCACTCTTTGACTGGGCCCATCACTAGAGCAATGGACATCAGAACCACTGGTAACAAATACAAATACAATTTGTTCTTTTTCTAAGCATGAGCTTGTGACTACTGTTTTTACAAACTGAAGTATACAAGTATACTTACTAATTAATTTTTTTAAAAAATTTTCATAACATTAAAATAATTTTCATACTAAAATTAAAAAAAGATTAAAAATGCTACAGAAATAGAAATCTAGTATTATCTTAACTCTTTTTTTCCTAACCGATGATACCAACGTTGATTCCATCAGAATGTGGTAAATAATTACGGAGAGAAAGAGTTAATAAATAAATATATTGCCCACTCTTATTTCTTAGAAATGTAATTTTAAAAGAAACTTTTTTTTGATACAGATTAAGCCTAGATTAAGCTCAATGTACAGTGCTTTCTTTTTGTACTGTCACCGTTTTCAGTGTGGAGAAGAATTAATTTTCTTGTATTTTAATATTTATTATTGATTTATTAGTAGTTAAAAGTTAGGCAATCCATCACTGAGTACCAGCACCTTTTATTCTACAAAAAAGCACTGTATAATATATAAATAAATTTATATATATATATATATATATATATATATATAAACAAATGAAAGAAGACTAAAAAGAACCTTTATTTTAAAAAAATGACAGTTTATAAACATATGGCTAGTCTGCAATAATGATTATCTAGCTTAGTAAATAGGCCTATATATTGAAATGTGGAAACAAGCCCTATTCTCTGTAGCATCTATACTTTCATCATATCTAATATGATATTTACTTTTATCTTTTATATATCTAATATGATATTTACTTTTATCTTTTATATCTTGTTTTCATTATTCTTTACCTATAAAATATTAGATAATAGAAAAAATTAAAGTCATAAATTTTTTTATTTTTTTTTAAATTATTCATTTCATTTAATAACAAATTGATATGTTTTCAATATTTTACAAACTGTAAAAGTTAAGAAATCTTACAATTACAATTATTTTCTCTTCAAAACAAACAAAATAAGGCTTATCATTGCTTGTCGATGTTTTTGGCTACAAGTTTGTTTTGTTGCTGTGGTGATCTGGTGCATGTTTTTGATGCATCTTTTTGCATTGATCTGCACATTGGTTTGCTTTGCCTCTCCTTATTGCTTTCATTCAAACTAGTTTGTCAAAACTTATCAATTTATAAGCACTGAATAGTTTCTGAAGTCAAACACTGGCTAGGACTCAAACACTATTTTTCTTTTTTTTTTTTTACAATAGGATAATAGACTTTCAAAACAGATTTCATCATGACTACAAAGGCCAAATTTTTGTATTAATTTTCTTTTTATGAAACAATATAACTTAAAAATTGTCTAATATAAGATTTCTTTTTTCATTAATTAGTAAGGGTATTACATATATATATTTTTCTGCGATTAAAATAATTAAAATGCTTGAAAGGCTGTTGAAATCATTAAATAGCTTTAATGATTGCATATCAAGCTGTGAGAGCATAAGTTGTTAACTTAACAATGTGATTTAATAAAAATTATATGTAGTTACAAAGTTAGCCCATGTGACGTTATTAAACAAAGAAAGGCATAATAATATATTTTATTTTCCGCTAAAAGAAATTGAACGATAATAAAATAATATGATTCTCATGGAACTTTACAAAATTAAACTAAATCTATATAACTATGTAGCTTGTAATTTTATTTACCATAAACAGCATATTATCAAACATAATGATTAATATTGCTTCCACTGCACAATCCAAGGCATAGTGAACATTATATAAACAAATATGTGACACAAAAATAATTGGCAAAACAACTTTTGTGTTGTTTTTTTTATTATTTGTTTGTTTTTTTTGGCTTAAAGACAATCATATATTGATATGCATATTTGTATTTTTTCATTACTCACAGTTACCTTTTTTTTTTAAAATCATTCTTGAAGCATTGATTACAGTCTTACCCTGTTAATATTGAACCAAAAACCAAAAGCAGCTATTTCAGATTGTATACCTGCTTTCATCTTTGTAGGGTTAGTAGGCCTATTATAATTTAACTACTTTTAATGTGTTTAACCACAATGCTCCAACCCTATTGGCTAATATTAATTTATACTCCCATATCTCCAGTCAACTATAGTTCAATATGACATGGGTTAAACTGTTCAGCATATTAATAAAAGCTTTTTTTTTTCTTTTTTCAATTTATCAATATATTTTTCACTTGCATATCACAGTGGCTTTCTGTTGTAGCTTATACTTGTTTGTTGACTGCTTCTATCTATTTCTAGATAATCAACCTTCTTCCACGGCCCTGTCCGGCCTTCTGGTCACTCCCAATGCCCAGATCACAATGAACAACTCCACAGGGCCAACAGTCGCAACGTCTCCACATGATGACAAATCTGATAAAGGTTACTAAAACTTTTTATTGAAATTATCCCACAATTCCATTTTATAGCAATACTGTAAAATGTACACTAAAATGAGTTAAATTTATAAATTTTTTTTTAATTGAATTTTTTTTTTTTTTTTACTAACAGAAATTTTACAACACATTATTATTTTTTAAATTGGTTGTTACACAAAGTATAATAAAAAAATTAATGATATGTTGTTGTTTTTTTTCATGCAATAAATTTTTTATGTTTACATTTATTTAAATTTATACTTTATCAAAGAAATCAAAATCCCTAAAAGTAATTGCTTTTCAGATTCATGAAATTGTATGAATTTATTTAATTTACCAAAGTGAAAAATAAATTTATTCTTAAAAATCTTGAAATTCTAAGATTAAGTAAATTTGCAAGCGTGCAACATTATAAAAAAATATAAATTCCTGGGTGATTACCAAGAACTGTAATATTTATTAACAGTCGAAACAGAAAGATTTTGTTTGATTATTTTTTATATGTTCTTAAAATTTTATTTTTCAATTCTTAAATTTATTTTCTGTTCAAATATTTTGCTTCTGCTGTTTCTACAATATAAAATAAAAACCTAAAAAAAAAAAACGTTACCGTAAAATAGCATTTGGCAATACAATTAGTAATTGAAAAACAAAAATGTGAATGGAAATCTTCTTTAATTTGGTTAGAAATTTTATATTTTGTTCCTTTGAAAAATTGTTTTAAGAATAAAACATAAAAATATAATTAAAAGTAATTTTAGTTTTTGTAAATGAGGTATAAAATGTATTTTTTTTATGTGCATTGTTGTTGTAATACACAGCTTTATTTTAAACTGGCTTTTGTACTTTTCTTAAACTGTTTTAACAAGCTTTTTATTTAAAAGCTATAATATATTTTTTTTTTAAAAGATGTTTTAAATGTCAGACTTCATTGAGTTTACAATAAACTTTTTTTGACCTTTGCTTTGTTTTCTTTGTATTTCCATTTCTTATGCCTGTAAGATAAATTCAGCTTTACAAATTGCAGAATAGGTTATTAGTGTCTGTCTGCTAGGGGAGACAATGAGATATTTTTTTTCAGAAATGCTGAAGTGAATTTTTTACTGATCTGTTTAACACTTTAATCCCTGACAATAATTATTTTAAGATGTGATTAGCAGAAATATTGTAGTTAAGAAAAGGTGTGATCATAAAGCTTTACTTCAATCTAGTATTTTAAAAGAATTTTTTTATTAATAGTTATTACTGATTTCATTTGAAATCTTTTTTAGTTATTCCTTTCTAAAATCTTATAAAGTACACAGCATTTTAGTTAGAGGAATCTTCTAAACATTCTGTATGCCATTGAGCTGTCATCTTGCATAGTACAATCCCATGTTTGAGCTAAGATATAATAATCTTCCTCTCTTAAGGAATGTCTGAAACTTACAAGTCATGTCATAGAATAATTTATTTTTTTTGAATTAACAAGTAAAAGATTTTGAATTTTAAAAAAATTTTCTTTGTGGTCTAGTTTGCTTTTTTTTGGGGTAGGTCAATAATTACAATCGTGTTGTGTGGCCATCACAGTGACGGATTCCTTGGTAACAAACTCATTTGTGTTTCTCATTAATCTTTTGTTTTCTACCTGTTATTCATTGATATATTTTTTTATTTTTTTTTCAGCTTTTCCTGGCTCATCAGACGGAGCTGTGATTGAGCCAATAGTCACAACCCTACCCCCTTCAAACCTTAGCTCCTCCTCCTCTGTGACAGCCAATCAAAACATGGAACAACGATCCTTAGCAGGAACTC
Source organism: Biomphalaria pfeifferi (assembly GCA_030265305.1). NCBI lineage: Eukaryota > Metazoa > Mollusca > Gastropoda > Planorbidae > Biomphalaria > Biomphalaria pfeifferi. The sequence continues at coordinate 128,340 of JASAOG010000177.1, read as the reverse complement.
CAACCAATAGCAGTTCACCATCAGCACCTTCTTCTAATAATTTAGTAGCAGTCAACACATAGCCCCTCCTGGATTAGAAACTTATAGTTTTGTTTGCCTCTATCTTGTTTATTTATATATATATACATATGTATACATATATATATATATATAACTTCTGTTATGTAGAAGAAAAGAAAAACAATTTTTTTTTATTTTGTTGTTGTTATGTTTTTTGTTTAACTTTGCCTTGTCTGATATTTGTACTATGAGTAATGAAGCAGACGTGAAATTCACACATAAGTTGTTTTTCTCTGGAATAATGTAACATACTGCATTAATGATTTTTTTTTTTCATTTTAGTTAATGTTATAAATATGTCATCATTCATTCATTTAGACTAGCCCCCTGATTGGCTTTTGTTAAAGTTTTTTTTCTTAATTCTGTAAGTGCTGATAACATTTTTTTTTAATTGTGATAATGGGAACCTATTACTGTTCTATATTTTTAAACAGAGCAGATACTGGCTGTGTGACCCTGATAGGGCAAGTTTACAGTATTGTCTTTAGTGTGTCTTCAAAAAATCAAATAAATAAATAAGGAAGACTATACATGTATACACTACAGGAGAATAAGGACAATGGGAGATAAATTTTTGTTTTGTAAAATTCCAAGAATGTGTTGTTCTTTTTTTTAATTTTCATACATATGCATCAGAACTGTTGTTATGGTCATCTTTATATAATGATATTTATTTTCCTTTTTATTTAACTTAAGAAACAAAATGTTTGCTGCAAATACTGATATTACAAATAATTTTCAAGAAGTATCCATTAGGATGACTAGCTTATATGTGATAGAGAAGAGTGGAATATAAAACTCAGTGTTTAGATGTATGTGAGGGTAGTACCGTATACATATATGCCATCAAAGTCTTTGATTTGATTAATGCTTTTAATGTCAGAGAACGTTTCTTAGTAAGAAAGGAAATTCCTTTAGCCATTTGTTGTTCAAAACAGTTATATAAAACATTATTAATAATAAGTCATGATTATGATTATTTAATTAGTTTCTTGAAGAAACTTAGAAAATAAATGACTGTGCACATTATATTTTGTACAAAGTCTTCTTATAGTCTTTTTTTCTTTTGTAAACAGACTTTATTTTTCTTGATTCTTTTCAATATGAGAATTAGTAGGTTTATGTAAATGTCAGCAAATATGTAGCATAAACAATTATTTTTATATATATTTTATCGATAAAGGGCTTTATTATACACCCTTTTGTTAAGAATGAAAGTTAAAAAAAAAAACGAAGAGTAAAAAAAAATTACTATGTACATTTTTTCTAATATTTTTATAATTACATTCTATATATTTATTAGTTACATTTAACAAAAATTGTAACATTTTTTTTTATTTTTGCAGTTTCTTTTTTTTTTTTTCTAGTATTAACTATAAGACCATCAACTGATTCCTAGCCTTCCAAAAAAAAAAAAAGAAAAATATAGTTTGACCAAAGAAAATCATAATATTGAAAACAACTGCTGAATAGATGTTGCTTGCTTGGGCTTTTTTTTTGTTTTCTCCATAAGGTAATGATACATAGAAAAAGTAAAAAGGGACACCCTGCTCGTAAAGCATTGGCCAAAGAAACAGATGACCTTAATATCATCTGTTCTATAGGTCGCAAAGTCTGAAAGTGAACTTTACTTTTTTTTTATTTTACATAGAAAAAAAGTATGATTTGGATGTGATGAGTTCAGCACGATTTAAGTTGTGTAGGTAGTGAGACACATTCATTTTAAATTTTAATTTCTAATCTTTATAATGACTTTATTTATTTTTTAATTACTATTTAAACACATGAGGTTAATTGATAGGTATGCATGCATCTATTTTGCTTTAGTTTGTCTTTTTGGTTCCATATCTTGCAATGCCTTATTGCACTAGGCATTTTTTTTGCAAGTGTTATCAACATCTCTGGAGATCTCATTGGAATTTTCTTCTTCCACTAGCTGATTTCACTGTTGAGCTGTTTGGCCATTTTGCAGTTTTCGCATTGAAAAAAAAAAAAATATAGATCTTTCCCAATGCTTCATAATGCCTTACAGGTTTTGGGTTTTCCTTGATTGCTGAGGTAATTGAGTTTAGGTTGCGTAGCTCTATTAGTAAAGTTTCAACTTAGTTATTGTTTAATAATTCATTTTTAGATCAGCTATTGTGATGCAGCATATCATTGCTCATTAACTGGTCAGGATTAGTTGCAACCAGATTTATTGTCTGAGACACTTTTCATTTAACAGATCCACTTTGTAATCATTTGTCTCCATCATCAAACCTTCTATATTCTATGTTTAGTTTTATGCATTGGCAACTTTGTTCTTGAACAACTAATAATATTGGCCTTCTTTATTCATAAGATGACTGGCCCCCTTCAGTAGATAACTATGCCTCACCTCATGTGGAATCAGACAAGATAAGAGCCTGGAACTTGGCTATGTTCAGAATGTTGTCTCCCATTCAGCAGCTCCCTTCTACAATCAGAAAACTATTAGATGAAAAGCACAAGCTCCACAAATTGTATCTGAACAACCCATACTCCCAGTCCACTAAAGATGCATTTACTAACATCCGCAAAAATGTGCAAAAACAGCTACGCCAAATGCAAGATACCTGGCTTAGCAATAAAGTGGAAACAATACAGGAATTTGCTGACAAGCACGATATGAAGAACTTCTATCATGCCATAAACGAAATCTATGAACCCACAAAGTCAGGCTCATCCCCTCTATTAAATGCTGATGGGACAATCCTATTGACAGATAAGGAAGAAATCCTAAGACGCAGGGCAGAGCACTTCAAAAAGGTTCTCAATACACCTTTCATCATAAATGAAGGGGCTATAGACAGGCTACAGCAAGTACCAATAAATGAAAAAAATGGATGACCCCCCTACGCTAAAGGAAACCGATCTTGCCATTCAACAGCTCACAATCGGAAAAGCCCCAGGAGCTGACTCCATTCCCGCAGAGGTCTACAAAAAAGGTGGATTAGCCCTGATTGAAAGACTTCATAAGCTCTTCTTAATTATGTGGGAAAAAGAGTCAATACCACAAGACTTTAAAGATGCCACAATTGTTCATTTATACAAGCGAAAAGGAAACCGCCAGATCTGCGACAACCACAGAGGAATATCTCTTCTCTCTATTGCTTGGAAAATCCTTGCACGCATCCTACTAAATCGTCTCATGCAACACATAGAATATGGTCTACTACCAGAAAGCCAGTGCGGCTTCAGAAAAGAGCGCGCAAACATTGACATGATCTTTGCAGCAAGGCAGCTCCAGGAAAAATGCCAAGAACAAAATGCTGACCTCTTCTCAATATATGTTGACTTAACAAAGGCATTCAACACTGTTAGCAGAGAAGGACTCTGAAAGATCATGTCAAAGTATGGCTGTCCACAAAAATTCATAACCATGGTGAGACTATTTCATGATGGCATGAAGGCTCGTGTCCAAGAAAGTGGAGAACCATCAGAGCCCTTCGAAGTATCAAACGGGGTAAAACAAGGCTGTGTCCTAGCACCTACACTGTTCAGTATCATGTTCCTCGCTATGCTGACAGATGCATTCACAAATAGAGAAAACAATGGGGTAAATATGTCATACAGATTTGATGGTGGCCTATTCAACCCGAGGCGGTTTAAAGCAAAATAAAAAACAAATGCAGCAGTAATCAGAGACTTGCTATTTGCTGATGACTGTGCCCTAAATGCCTGCTCTGAAAACGATTTGCAGAGCATCATCAGTGACTTCTCAAGAGCATGCACAGACTTTGGCCTTACCATCAACACAAACAAGACTGAAGTCTTACACCTACCTGCTCCTTGGAAAGCCTACTCGGATCCAAGCATCACTATAAATGGACAGGATATAAACGCAGTGGACAAATTCACATATCTTGGCAGCACACTCTCCAGAAATGGAAAAATCGACAGTGAAATCAACTTGCGTATCGCCAAGGCCGGTGCATCCTATGGCAGACTGTCTACAAATGTCTGGAACAGAAGTATCACCACAAACACAAAGCAAGGGGTCTATAGAGCCGTCATCCTCTCCACATTGCTCTATGCCTCAGAAACATGGTCAGTGTACAGTAAACATGCAAAGAAACTGAACCACTTCCACATGACATGTCTGAGAAAAATACTAAATGTCAAATGGCAAGACAAAATACCAGATACAGAAGTCCTTCGAAGAGCATGTCTGCAAAGCATCCACATAATCCTGATGCAGTCCCAGCTGCGATGGGCAGGTCACATCTACAGAATGGAAGACCACCGCATTCCTAAACGACTCTTGTATGGCCAACTAAGCAAAGGAAAGCGCTCGCAAGGTGGTCAAAGAAAGCACTTCAGGGACACCCTCAAAGCTTCTCTGAATACGTTCAGCATAGACTCAGGCACCTGGGAGACAGAGGCACATGACAGAGCATCATGGCGTCGCGTTGTGAAAACTGGCGCACAGGTTGCTGAGGAAAAAAGAACAACGCTGGTAGAAGAAAAACGCCAGAAAAGAAAAGCAAGACAAACGACACTAGCTCCAGCTGGAATAACCTGCCAAGTGTGCGGCCAAACATTCTGGGCTCACATAGGTCTCACCAGCCACATGAGGAGGCATAAAACCCCAGAGCAAAGCCCTCAGCCCCCTGGATGACAAAGTGGTCATCATCGAACCACGATGGACAAACTATATACTACAATCATAAACTTGGCTGTTTTGAAATTCTCTTCCTTTAAAAATTTTCTAAAGGTTTCAATTTCCACTTTTACATTTAATCTAGTTAGCATGGTCTGTTGTTTTGTTACAAACTATTGGGAAGTGATCTATCAGTGAATATCAGTCTGCTGTGTTATGACTAGTAGAGGTAAGAACAATACCAGTATATTTCTTGTGGGATATGCTTGTATTTATAAAAGTTAAAAAAATTATTCAGATTTTTAGTTATTTCTGTCTAAAGCAGAATAAAAAAAAACACAATAGTTTTATAGTATTGATAGTGCAGTCTTGACTCCTTTTTTTAAAATACTATTGTTCATATCTTATACGAAAATGTAAACTAATCAGTCCAGCATATATGCCTTTGCTAGAACATTTCTAAATATCTTTGCATCACAAATGATGCATTGAAGTGAAATTTTTCTTTCATTGTGAGTGCTTTTATTACCAATATTGCTAATAAGCATTGTGGCCAGGTGGTGTTAAGGAAATCTTTTCTAGATTTATGATTCAAGAGATTCCTTCTTTTAAGCACTAGAAAAAATTTTTTTTTGTCGTAATTGAATAGTCTTTAAAAGTAAGAAATGATATAATAAATGACTATTAGCCTTTTTGGCAACAGGATGTGCCTGGAATTTTATTTAATATTCTGATTATTATAAGTGCTCTCCTTTACTTTTTTTTTCATAAATACATTGCCATATTTAGTCACTTTTGTTAGTTTGGTTTCAGATTTTTATTAGTAAGTGATAGGAAATAATGAATGTTTTTGAGATATAAAATTTGACCTAATTATGAATAAATGTCTCTTCCAATCATCTATTTAATGTAAATTAAAACTTTATCTCTGAGATATATATATATATATTTAGAAATAGAAAAAGTTTGATTAAAAAAGTAAAATTTTTTTACTTATTTTTTTTTTCCAGAAATTTTACCATACTCTCTGTTAACCCTTTAAGTGCTGAGCTGTTTTACAATGAATGGAATTACAATTCTTAAGTTTAGAGGCTAAACTACCACACGCGTTTTAAGGGTTAATGCAAATTTCAATCAGTGAAAAATTAGTTAGGATGGATCTCTTATAAGTAATTTATTGTTGCCACAATGATCACAATTTTTCTGTATATTTTCTTTTATATTGGTTTAAAAAAGAAAAACCATGTGGTGATTGAACAAAATGTGTTGCTGCTGGATGCTGGGAACAGGATGAGTAGATAATACATGAAATTTAATACTTTTGTTTTGGATTGATTTTCATCTTTCATTCACATGCTCACATGTTTTTTTTTGTTTAGTTCAGGGCTTTGTGTTTTAATTTTATTTCAATTGCGTGTGATGCCGCTTCCAGCTGTCTGTTACTCATCACATAAGATTGAACCTTCATTATGTTCATTCATTCAATTACTTGTGTACAAAAAAAAATAATTGACTGTGATGACATCCCATTATTATTTTTTGTTTGACATTAATGAATTTTATCAGCTGTGATGATGAACATCAATGTGTAATTGTACTGCAATCGAAAGTGGAATGGAGAGGGAAAAAAAAGAAATTCTTGAATCTTATGTTTTTATTTGAAATTCATGTAATTACTATGACACTGTTTCTATGAACTTTGACAGCAGAGTAACCTACTACTATGGTTTGTGTACATATATGGTGAAGGAAATAAAAAAAATTTTTGTTATTGAAACCTAGCAGAGTCTTATTAGGCTTATCTTATTTACAATTATAGCACTCAACTCATGTTAGAGGTGAGGGAACTGTGCTTTGCACATGGCTCACTCAATCAAAAATTGTCTGCTGTTTTAAGTGTAAAATCTTTTGCTATAATTTATGTCTAGAGTGAGTGAGGCACCAGGGCCAGCCTTTGATAATTAGAGGCCCTAGGCAAAGGGAATTTGGTGGCCCCAAGTGAAACAGAAAAATAAGGGAAAAAAAAGAATTACACAATTTATTTAAAACCTAGTGGGCACAAGTCTCACTATTTCTTCTCTAACAAAATTGTTTTGAGTGCTATGTGAGGCCCCTAACAATTGGAGGCCCTAGGCAGTTGCCTAGTCTGCCTATACCTAAGGCTGGCTCTGGAGGCACTACTGCCTTTAAATGATGAAATGCATTTTTTAGATTTTTTTTTTTTTGAGAAACATTTTAAAAGTTTTTTTAATTAATTAATTAAATCTAATTGTCCACCACTTGTTAGACATTGCTGAACATTATTTTAATTAATTATGAAATAGAGTTTGTAAGAGTTTTTTTGTAAGTAAAAGACAACAAAATTTATATTGAGAGAATAAAAAAAAACAACTAATGGCCAAGGCCAACTTCATTTCAAAAACATTAAATTGGCTATTATATCTTTAAGAAAAAAAAATGAAATCTAAATTTTGCTATAAATATATATATATATTATATATATATACTGTAATAAATGTCTCTTTACTCTTTTTTTATTTTAAATAATTAGTGTTGGACTTGAAAACTCTGGGTTTTTCTGATCACAGATGTCTATGTATTTAAAACAACAGACATTTTTTTTACCACAGCTATTATTATTATTATTATATTATTATTATTATATTATTATTATTACAAAAGTTTGTATTGCCATTGGGAAAAACAATATGATAATTATTACTTTATTACTGTCACTGATATTTTTTTATATCAATAAATGTGATAGATACCTTTTACTTAGTGATGTTCATTTGAAATCTCACCAATCCAATGATAACACTGGACCACAATATTTAGATTTGCTTTCATTTTGAAATAGAATCTCATTGATCACATTTTACCTCATCTTCCATCCTCCCTATTCTCAAGCAACTTTCAATCATAACCTATCATAAGCTAGTCTGTAGTGTTATTCTTTCTAACAAACTAGCAAGCAACTGATTTGATAATAACCATTTTCTCAATTTTTCTAATTCTAATTAGGAAGCTAAAAATAGCTCAAGCAAGATATCATGGAATCTCCATATTGATGAAACCATTAGGGTTTATTAAAAAAAATTTATATAAATCAAATAACATTATAAAACTAAAATCCTATTTAACTTTAGTTGGGCCTATAATAGAATATACACACATCATCTGGGACCCCTCAACACAGGAAAACATTAAGAAACTGGAACAGACACAAAATTGAGCAGTGAGAGTCATAACAAACAGATTTAAATGGTGCTCTGGGTTTTCAATAATATTGGAATTATGGTACTCTGGGTTTAATTGGGAATAGATCTTATGGTACCTTGGATTTTACTTAGAAAAGACCGTTCTGAAATATCATCAAATATCTTGTAGGAAAATAAAGTAACAGAGAGGAGTTTTCTCTGCAGCCACATAACAGTAATGCAAACTGTAGACCATGAAAGATAAAATGCAACTCTCATGTACTATATAGATTTTTAGCCTGAAACTAAAAGGAATCTTTAAGAAACTTGGGTTAGCTTAAAAGTGTATTTCTTTCCAGACTAAATCTCTTAAACATTAACTTTTATTCTTCCATTTATCTTCCTCTTTTTCATGGGATATGATTTCTCTGAATTAAGCTAACTGAAGACATGTTAACTCTTTTGAACTCAGACCAACACATCAGAGTGAAACATAATCAAACTTTATATATAACTGATTACTTTTTAAATATTTGGGAAAAAATAGTAGGTTAGATAGTTAGGGTTAAAAATTTCTTCTTATTCTGTACCCACTCATTATGCTTTTCATACTCTTGTTCGTTATTATTTTACAAGGAAAAAAAAAATCCTTTAAAAATATAATTCTGCTTTGTTTCGTACCTAATTTCTAAATCTTAGTGCTAAATAATAATTACTGAATGAGGTTACAAAAATGTAAAAAGTCAGATTAATAATAATAATAATAATAATAAGGCTTGTCTTAGAGTCCATAGATTGATGAGGAATGCAGTATTTTCTGTAGGCTTAAATAGATTTACAATGATATTTAAAAAATATAAGATAGTAGTCTAAAATTAATTATTTATTTAAAATTTCTGAGATTGCATTACAAGGAATTTATTCTTACCACCCAACCCCTTTTATCAACCATTGACCTTTTCACTTATAAAAATCCATCTTTTTTTTATATCGATTGATAGAGAAATCAATCGCACCACATTTCTTATCAATTTCACTTGTATTATTATTACTATTATTATTACAATTATTATTATTATAACTCTTGCTATTATCCATTTACACCCAGTCATTCTTTATTCTTATTCTTTTCATTATTATTCTTGCAGAATTTCATCTTCAAATTTATTTTGATTTTTTTTTTCAGTTTATGACTAAAATAAACATGAGTGCTAAACGGGTTGGTTTACTCTTCTTGTTTGAATGAAAGGGCGATTCAGTAATTTGGAACATTTCTTGAAAATAAATAGGATAGGAGATTAACATATAGACCTTATAATGAGCACAAAACACAACAAGCCTTCAGATCAATGCAGTTATCAATTTGAAAATATGTTTGTGGTTATGTAGGCCTATATTTTCAATTGTAGGTGTGGTGGCTGAGTGGTAAAGTGCTTGGCTTCCAAACCGGATGGTTCTGGGTTCAAATTTTGATGAAGACTGATTTTCTACTTTGGACACCTCTCCCTCTCCCTAAGTCCACCTAACTCTAAAGGATACCTGACATTTGCTTGGGAAAAGTAAAGGTGGTTGGTTGTTGTGCTGACTGCTTAGACACTTTCGTTAACCGTGGGCAACAGAACCAGATGACCCTAACTGCCTAATAGATCACATGATCTGAGAAGGAAACTTTACTTTTTTTTTTTTACAAAGCTTGTATCAGCTCACTCTGTTAAAAAGTTAGTAAACCCAATCTCAGACCAAGCTGAAATTTTGCACAATTATTTCTTTTACCTGACAACACAGGAATCAATAAAAAAAATATAACTAATTAGTTCCTTTACTATTATTAATACATTATTTTGTTTGGTATCTTGAACAAAAAAGAATTTGTAATTGACTATAGTGGTAGTATAAGCTAAATTAGTCCCCTTTATAGGTCATCATTTGAGTCTTAGTGAACAAAAACCAGAAAAGTATGATGTAACAATAGATAACTATACAACCTTCCATTTTTATAGAATCTCAACTAGGTTACTGTGTTGGCTTGATATGACTTGAGCCATGAGTTCCAATTCAGGTCGTTTCCCCTTTTTTTATATTTTTATAAATTAATAGCCAAGACCTATTACAAATTTAATTCCATGAATTACTGATCCAAAATAATTTATACAAGCAATCTTAATATAGGCTTTGTGTTTTAAAACAAGCAAAATAAAAAAAAAAAACTTTTTGAATTAAAACAAAGCTTAGCTAAAGGTAAAGAACACCGTTTTTAAAACTACATCTAACAATAATGTACAAGTTATTTCCCTTATTTGATATTAAACAAAGCAACTAATTACCAATAATTAATTGACTAAGTGAGTATTTTTGTTTATTGATTCATGTTTTATTAGGTACAATAAATAATTGTTGAAAGTATCAATTTGATCGGAGAATGCTGAGGGAGAAATAGCGTTAACAATTATTAAAACCCAACAAATTGAGCCAAATCTGTGAATACTAAAGTATTGGTTTCCCTTGTTGCTCTTAAAACAAAATAATTAATTGCCAGTAATTAATTTTCTAATAGGTTACTTTTTTTTTATTGATTAAAGTCTTTTCTATGTCAATGAATAATTGCGCGAAATTTCAGCGTGATTCGAGAATGGGTGTGGGAGAAATGACGTGTACACTCTTGTTACCTGACATACAAAGTGAGTTGATATTTTTTTTTATATTTTCAATGACGTATCCCACCACTACACACAAACACACAGCAGACTATTTGCATGGATTTCGCCTTCTCTGTTGAGCTATCTACTGCTGTTGTTTTGTTATCTGGAAGAACAGGGCTCACTTAATGGGCTTTGTGAACACCTGAACAAATGTAAACTTTAAGACAATGAAAACTCCGTTAAGAGTTATGAAATCATGTTGCTTTTGACCGCGCAATACTTCCTCATGAGCCTCAAAGTTTCACTGCATGGGGTAGTGAGCGCCAATTGAACGATTCTCTCCTGCCCCAAGTCGGAAGGCTTAGGCACCAGATACTCGCAAGTACTCCTCCTGTCAGAGATAATAGCAGATCTATAACCGATAGTTTTGGGAATCATTAGTAAATTAGAATACCAAAGCGGTCTTGTCAGTGTCCTATCAGGACCACGAATATTTGTACAAGGTGCTGAAGGTGACTAAAGATTTTCATTATCGAGGACCCATCCTACGACGCAGGGCCTGGGTAGTTGCCCCACGCCCTTTTAGTCGCTACCCGCTACCCCCTAAGGCCAAAGGGAGGGACATGTTTTAAGACATCGTTTTCAGTTTCCACCCTACCTCTTTGCCACGAGCTTAAAGAGTATATCTTATCTTATCTTATAAAATACAGACGTTACTTCAAAAATTAAAATGATTATTAGGCCTACTTCCTACGCGTGTTCCAACTGATTGATATACATCAATCTTTAACTTACTACGACCGGTACGCCGACTATGTATTTGTGTTTTATTTTAGTGTTTGTGGGAGGGTATACGTTGTCTACTTTTTGTTAGTAAAGGGGCTTAACATTTATATCTAAGTAATTGATCTCGATCTACTTTACAACAATGCAGGTTTAAGAGAGCTAATGCTGTCGGGGTTCAAGATACATAAAAAAACTGAATTATTTCCCTTTAGGTAAAAAAAAAAAAAATTGGATGTTTCACTCACATGATAATGTGTTCCTATATCATGTGATTTGACAAAATGGCGAGAATGGCACAGACGTTGGTTGCTTTGCTGTTTGTTAATCTAACAAGTCAAGCTTCTATGCTATGCAATGTTCCATCAAAATTTTGGTGCGATTCGCCAGAAATCGCTCTCAAGTGTGGGGTAAATTTTAATTTTTGCAATAGATCAATGCTTTTTTTATCGATTCACTGCTTTAATTATAATAAATTATATATATAATATAACTTCAAAATAATTAACTTTTTTTTTATTAAGATTAAATTACAAATTTAAGATCATATTATTACTATTAATCATAATGATAATAATGATAATCATATAGATCTATTATCTTATGATGGATAGATCTATTAAGACTCAGACTTAGTTTTAAGTTTAAATTTTAAATTAAATTATTGGCATAAGATGATAAGTTTAAATTATTTATCATGTTACAAGCAATTGTAACTTAGCCTAAACTCATAAAATTAAAGCTGTTACTGGTAGTGGTACTACTACTATTAGATTTAGATATAAATATACTTTCTATTATATTATAATTATATAGGTTTATATGATGTATATCTAAGACTAAGTCTAATAATAATCATCAATGTAACCAATTTTGCCAATAGTCAATAGTGACACATATTATAATTATAATATTACACACACCATCCAAAATCCAGTGAGTTAATGTCAATGTGATTGATACATTCAGACAAGATTTTGCCTTATTGATATTGCTGACTAAATAATGTCTAGAATTCTAGTTCTACATATCAATTAATATCAGAGCTCCACTCAGATGGCTGCCTGTTCATATCCTGCCCACTGCCATCCCCCGTCATCAGTTGGGAGGTTCGGACTAAGATGTTATGGATGTAGAATGTAGAAATTAAATCTTCAACTCGGAAAGAACATCCAAAACATCAACATGTTACAAGTATTCGTATAAAGTAGACTCTATAGATAATGACATCATAGTAATAGTATCATATGTAGTACTAGTAACACTATTATTAGAGTGGAAAGGAATTAATCATTTATCTACTAGATCTATATACCTATATCTAGACAACTTTACTTTAATTATATGCCTAGTCATCTTATTTTTGTTGGCAAGAATGTCTATAAGTTATAAAAAAAAAATATGATCAAAGAGTTGAATAATTATAAAATCTTAAGATTTTTACTAATACTAAGACACATTTTGTCACTCACAGGTTTACGAGCAGTGTTACAAACAGCAGTGGCCAGTGCACCAGGATGCTGAAGTTGTTAACTTCACTGTTTATTATGAGAGTCTTTGCCCTGACTGTAAAAATTTTATTACCACCATGTTGTTCCCTTCCTTCCTGAAAATTGGAAGCATCATGAACTTGACCGTGGTACCATATGGCAATGCTCGCGTAAGAACTATCATTTATTTCTTTTTAAATCCATATTCTTAGTTGTTTGATTTGTTTGATCTGAGCTTGTCTTCCATCCAGGTCAGAACTATGTATGCTTACTACTAGAAGGGAATGTTGCATTACGTTGTAAATGTATTGTTACATTCTCTCCTAATCAGGCCTTCTGTAAACACTGCCCAACAACACAACATCACATCTAACACAAGAACTTGACAACAAGAGCCTCAAGTAACAATGTGGCTGTTTAATGACAAATACATCAACAACAGCCAATAAACACAATTGGCTAAACTAACTTCAAATGCTTTGCTATACAACAGAACTGCCTAACTAATCACTACAAGTCTCTCTAGCTCGTACAGCTACATTTTTGAGGACTCACAAGTTACAGCAATGTCCTTCTCTTGCTGTCCTGGACTCGACTGTATCCTTTCTAACATGTTCTGTCTCTGGTCCGTGAAGGCTCTCATCACATGACCACAGCACGGGCCATATTTGCTTGTTTTAGCAGTACTGTCCCTTGTTCAACAGCCGTTGACCTGTGTGATTAGCCTGAATCATGTGTGTCTGTAGGCCGCACACACATTAACCCTTTCAGTTGGCCACTAGGGTTATAACAGTATGTTGCTGTAAAGTTTCTCATGTTGTATATATGTCTTTTGTAGTAGTGTTTAGCTTATTATTATGTATGTTATGTTATAATTTATATAATTTATGTTGTATTATATTATGTTATGGAAAGTTTTTTTTTATAAAGATTTTAAGTCCCTAGAATGTGAAATATAAAGATGGGCCATTTCTGTGTATCTTCCATATCTTTTCCCATTCTTAAAGTGGTATACTCATTTGAATGTATATTAGAGAAGGATACTCTAATATGGAATAGGAATATTTCATCTAGTGAGCTTTTATATTGGATTCTATCAAACCAACTAAAAAACATTCAATCTGCAATGCTGTTCATCATGGGGGGCACATGCTGCTTTGGGGGACCTCACATGGTTAATGGTGGTACACTGTAGGGGTATATTAGGGTTTCCAGCCATGCTTTCTAGAAGGAACTAGTGTGGCTCAAGGAGTCATGTCCCACACTTAACAGATGTGATAAAATGGACATCTAGTTTTTTGGAGACTACCTGATAAAAAGGTTGGTGAAGAGCTAGTTTCTCATTCTCAGCCTTGGTGTAAAATAACTTATCTTTAGTCAATGGTCATCTACAAAGATCTACCTTCCTGTTGAACTTGGTAGACAGAGTGCAATTTTCAGGAAAAAAAAGTGACCTGCTTTGAGCTGTATAAAAGACTGGATGAATACCTTCTAGGTAGAAAACTAGTGGATGGTTGGAAATGCAGAAGATGTATCCAGATGCAGTCTTTTATGCATCATACCACTAGACTATCTGATAAAGCTGGCCTCTCCACCAAACTGACAAAACATTCAAGGTTTTCATCACCTTCCCCCTTGGTGTTGCCCAACGACCCCAGACATACGCTTGAAACTAGTAGACCCTAATGCCACTAAACTTAGTCGTTCATTTAATGACCTTCAAATTCTAGCACTGGAGACCATTAATGCCTTCAAGCCCAGTGCTATTTTTGCATACACTGATGGGACGGCATTGATAGATTCTGGAAGAGCAGGCTATGGAGCCTACATTGACTTTCTTGGCTCTTACTCATTCAAAATTTGGTAGTGTTTGCAGTTTCGATGAGGAAACCATGGCAGTCTGTGAAGCTTTAAAGGTCATTGACTGTCAACTCGCGGAGGGACATTTGAGGGCAACACAGATTGTTGTGGTTACTGACTCAAAATGTATACTACATGCTTTGCAAAGCCCTGGACCATGGCCTCCCCAATATTGACACTGTCATCATGGCTTCACACAACATAAAGCAGCGCTATTGCACCCCTGTAATAATGCAGTGGATACTGAGTCACATAGGTGTGACTGGCAACACTATTGCAGACTCCTTGGCCCACCAGGGAGGGCAAATTCCACCCACTGAACAGGCTGTGAGTTTTCATTATGCTCTTGCTATAATTCAAAAAACAGAAATAGAAAAGTGGTTTGAGTGTTGGGACAAGTCCCAAAAAGCTGTGGAGTCTGGAGTCTGTGGAGTGAGGCGCCCTGACCACACTTCTCTGTGGTGGAGGCTGTCCAGGCCTGAGCAAGCTATTACAGCACCAAAAACAGCAGGGTTTCTATCCAGGGCTTTTGCAAGAGAGGATTTAAGTCTCTCAAGCCCTAACTCAAATGGAGTTTGATGATGATGATGAAAACCTTCCTGTTGAACTTGGTGTGGCTTCTCTGTAAAAACTCTGTAGACAGTGTGCTATTTTCAGGAAAAAAAAGTATTTGAGCAAATATGTTCTTTGACTGGCACCTGGCTCTTGTGTATTGCTGTTGGTGGTATGATTGAAACGTTCTCTTAGCCAGTCAATTTATTAATTAAGAGGATGTTTTTTTAATGGCGTTATTAACAGAAAAATGTTACATAGCATTATCATTACCCCAGTATATATGGGATCCAATTATTCTTTACATGTCAAGTTGCAATTAAAAATGATCTTTCTCAAACAAGCTTTGCCTATTTTTTAGGAAAGATAATTTGTCAAAAGTTGTAATGTTGGGAAAATGACCATCCCCATTGATTCCTCTCCCCCCCCCCCCCTTTTCCTCATGTTCTTTGTGATTCTTTTAATTAGGTTTTTGTTCACCAATGTGGAATTATGATCCAAATGTGATTTATCAATATTATGTTATGTTAAAGGTGTTACAGCGAACTTGACTGCTTTATTCCAAAACATGTTTTGATGTATTGGCCATTGCTGTATTTGTATCAAAAGTTAACTAACTAGACTACAATTCTATATTCATGTGTCCTAATGTTAAAATAATCCTTTTAATAATCCAATTAGGAAAAACAAGTCGGGGATCACTGGGAGTTTGAGTGCCAGCATGGAGAGCAGGAATGTGTCGGTAACATTATTGATGTAAGGTCATTGCAATTGAGATTAGATTTGTTTGCGATCATTAATTTTATCATAGACTTTGATTATAGATTGTATATAAATATTAATTTATTTGTTGTTTTTTTTAACATCATTTTATCCAGTTTTAAATCACAAATTTATTTGGTAAAAGAATCATTTTGTACAATGCATTGTGTTTAATAGTCACTACTTTTAATTTCTTTGCCTAGACGTGTACCATCGCCCTGGTCAAGAACATTGCAGTCTACTTTCCTTTCATCAATTGTATGGAAGCTTCTTCAGCCAAGCCGCTGGATGCTGCCAAAGTGGTAAGGCAAAGATTGAATTTGTACATTTGTGCTATTTAAGTGTCTGCTCAGTCCTCACTGTTCTTATCTTATATAATACAGACATTAATTCAAAAAAGAAGATGATTACGTCGAACGCGTCATGCATTTAGTCATGCATATTAAACAATGACTTTAAATTCTGCCAAGTCACTGGTTTTCCTGGCTAGCTCAGGCAACCCATTCCATGCTCTAATAGCACTAGGGAAGAAGAAGCATTTGTACAAACTGTTCAATCTAATTGTCCCACTTAAATAGTGTTAATACTCTAAATATGTCAACAAGCCACTTGATCAGCTCCCCAGCTAAATAAAAAAAACAACAATCGAAATATCAAAAATCCTTTAAAAAAATACAAAGCTTATCTAAGGGAAAGAATTTGCAGCTATATCTCTCATATCCCTTACAAAATAAATTGGATTTATCTACCATAAAATCCGGTTACTGACAACCAAAAATGTATTACAGTCATCACAGTGATTGTAACTATGCTGTTGGTAGCTTAGAATATTTCATCTTTGACACCTCTGTGTATATATTTAATAACTTGTTTTATATTGTATTTTGAGTTACTACATAAATTTTTGTGTTATTTTGAAACAATCTGTATGTAACAACTGAAACTTGTTTGTCTCTAGTGTGCTACAAAGTATCCTGTCCCATTGGATGCAATCCTGAACTGCAGTAGGTCCAGCTTTGGGAACAGGTTAGAACATGAGATGGCAATACAGACAGAATCCTTGCAGCCACAGCACCAGTATGTTCCCTGGGTGACTCTAAATGGAGTAAGTTTGTTAACTAAAGGATACTAAGTGTAGATTTTACTCAATTTAACTCGTTCTCTCCTAATTAATGATACTATTGTTGATTAGACCCCATTAAATTAAATTAGTTTTTGGTTTTATAAACTTGTATTTGTGTTATATAAAAAGAGCATGCACTCTGCTATAATTCTATACCAAAAGTAACATTTTCTGATTACAAACAAAAATGTTTTTGAAGTTCAATTACAGGTTAGAATGTCCAAATATGGAAAATAATTAAGGAGATTAAGAGTTAGCATGATTTTACTAAATTTAACTCTATCATTCTGCTTCATAAATATGTGAGATATTTGTTGGGGCACTACAACTGACTCACTCACAACTTCACACCATATGACTTGCTGCTGTTCTCAATAAATGGAATGGATGAATTAATCCTTTCTGACAATCACCCTTTTCTTTGTCCTCTCACATTTTTCTTGTCCATCGATGTTTCCTTTTGCTTAACTTTGTTCCAGTCTCATAGCTAGGGATTTGTGGGCCCAGGGGCTTGACCTTTTTATGGACCCTGCATTTTGACATTCAATATCATGACATAAGATAATGGCATAAAATTTAATATAAAAACTAATTTCAGACACTCATTTGGGGGCTTCCTCAGGTGGTGGTCCAGGGGAAATTTTGAAATGTGGACCCCCTCCCTCCCCCACCCTAGCTACACCACTGCTTTGTTCCATTACTTGTAACTGGTAATGTTTCTTGCATGATTTTTTTTTTCATGGCTGCTTAAAACTTACTTTTAAAAAAAACAAACTTTTAGCTTCTACCATTTAGATTTAAACAAAAATACTTTTAGTTTCTACCATGTAGATTTAAAAAAAAAAACTTTAGCTTCTACCATTAAGATTTTAAAAAAAAATACTCTTTAGCTTCTACCATTTAAAAAAAAATGGATTACAACCTATTTTAGGTCCATACTGAAGAGATTCAGACAGAAGCACAAGATAATCTGGTAAAATTAATCTGTGATACATACAAGGTAATTTCTTTTTATTAAAATCTAGAGATTCTAATTTCTACCATCATTATTTAAAGCAAACGATAGTAGGTACTCTGTGCTATAATTCAGTGATTGTATGCAAAAAGATTTTAATTTTATACTTAAATTAAACTTGTACCAATTTTTTCAGGGGTCAAAGCCACCAGGCTGTAGTGAGTCTTTAAAAACGAAACAACTCTGTAAGAAAGAGTTTTAATAGAAGTCATTAAGTCTTTCATTTTCAATGTGTATTATTTATTTTTATTTTTTTTAATTATTATAATTCTGATAAATGATTATCTGAAAGAAAAATTGTATATAATATATTTATTTCTATTGTCTTTATGTGGTATGCAATATTGCAAGAATACTATCACAAAATGGCACAAGATTAGGAATTTTAAAAAACTCTTAATCTGAAGAAGCAATGTCATGTTCTCTCAAATTAATTAGTGTCATTTAATTTAATCTGTATGCAGTTTTGACCATAATATCTTTTCTGATTTTATCATAGTTTTGTTTGTTTTTTTTTTGGTCTCAAAAATTTGTTAGCAAATTATTTTTTCCTTCCCTTTCCATGGCAACTCCTTTCTTTAAAAGTGAATGTCATCAGGAAGTAGAAGTAGCTCAGTTGTTATCTCTGTGATTATGTGCCCTTGTATCAGTCAGTATGATCCACACACATTGGACAATGTGCATTAATTACATTTAAAACAATATCAGTAGTGGCTTGAACATTTGCTCCTCAAGGACTCGGTAGTTCAGATCACTTCAAAACAGCCATCTGGTAGTGGGGGAATAGTTTTTGTTGTATATTCTCATTACAGACAGCAAGGCCTGCATAAAGTTGTTCTTTGGTCTGTCTTGTCACATTTAGCGACATCATTTAATTTAATGATGTAAATGTGTAAAAAAATTCCTTGATTGATATAAGGGTTTATTACAAAATACAAATAAATTTTTTTTTGTCCGTGAAAAAAAATCACAATTGAAAGTGTCTATGTCTTCATAAGTTATACATACTGTTCCTTTGTTCAATACTGTTCCAGTTAACCCATAATTTTCACTATTCTGTCTGTCTCATTGATTTCCCCCCCCCCCCCCCCTCCCCTTTAAGCAGAGTTTTCGTCACTCCTCAATATTTGCTTGAGAATTTCTACCATGTTTATACAGGGTAATTCTTTAAACAATCTTCCAATATTAGTTTTATTTTTATATTTTAGTAAAAAGATTTTATTGTTTGCATTAATATTATTTATACTATTTTGTTGTCTTCTATTGACTTTTGGTATATTCTCATATTTGGCCAGTTATGTCATTTCTTATTTTGCACAAAAACACCAGTCTCATATTTATTTAATATCATAAGATTTAATTTGGAATCACACAGCTGGGTATTATAATGGCTTGTAGATCAACTAAAATGATTTGAGTTCCATTAAGGGTGGGATTTATTTTGATTTTTTCCAATTAGTCAAATATTAGTGAAGATATCTTTTCTAACCTTTGCTACCCTTTTTAATAATATACAGTAAGTAGTTGTTTTTTAAAGATTCAATTAGCTAATTTTGCTTATTGTTAGTTATCTCTCTTGAATATCATAGTTCTTTCCCTTTATCATGTTCATACATATTTGTATTTTTTTAATATTTTTTTTTGATTTCATAAAAGTTATTAAAACAGAAAACTATTTATAAAGCTTTTTCTGTTCTTTATGATGTAATGTATGAATGCACTTTTATGAATTGGGAATGAAAAATTACTTTTAATTTGTTGTAACAAACATTGATCAAATCAAACAAAATAAATAAATCCACCGTGTGGGACCCCTCAACTCAAGAAAACATTAAGAAACTGGAACAAACACAAAATAGAGCAGTGAGATTCATAACAAACGAATATTCACATTTGACTAGGGTAACACCATTAGTAAAATCACTAAATTTAGAAAGCCTTCAGGACAGAAGACTCAAAAGTAAAGTAGCAATTATACATAAAACACTGAACCATAATCTTCAAATACAAAAACAAAATTTAATAAAATACTCTGAAAGACACAAAAATAAAGGCACATTCCTCGTCCCATATGCTAGGACAAATTTGTACAAATACTCCTTCTTCCCTAGTGCTATTAGAGCATGGAATGGGTTGCCTGAGCTAGCCAGAAAAACCAGTGACTTGGCAGAATTTAAGTCATTGGTTAATATGCATGACTAAATGCATGACGCGTAGGACGTAATCATCTTCTTTTTTGAAGTAACGTCTGTATTATATAAGATAAGATAAGATAAGATCAGGATTATATGGGAAATGGATAGAATCGTATAGTTATGAAATATTGCTTCCAGTGGGCTCCCCCAGTACCGTGTAGTTGATTATGATGTGAGAAATGTTTCTATAAAAGTTTCAAAACAAAGTAAATTTCCCCTTTGAAACTTAACAGTCCTCAGTTCATTTGTTTCTAGCCCATTAGTTTAGGTGCAGTTTGTGTGTCCAGAACAACCATCAATCACTGAGATAAGCTAGTCTTTAGTAGAGCTGAAGTAAGGTAGCCTTTAGTAGAGCTGAAGTAAGGTAGCCTTTATAAGTCAATAAGAGCTTAAGTAAGGTAGTCTTTAGTAGAGGAGTCAACTTAAGGAATGCCCTCTAATCACGGATCAAATTCAGGATGTATACACCTAGACTCGAACTTGAGATCTTTAGATCTGCAGGTGAGTGGTCAACCACTGAACCACCCATGTTCCTTACCTCAGCTATTCCAATAATAGTACTGTTGACTTAGTCAGTGTCTTATTTAATTCTGGGCACTTAGTTCCTCGCATAAAATAATAAAATTCAATTAAGAAAAATGAGTTATTTTAAATGATTTTGTGTATCAATCATTACCAATGAATTACTAGGATTGTTTCATTTAGAACGGTTATATACAGACAATGAATTAGAAGCATTGGATATATTTCAATGTATAAAACATCAGTTTGACTATTGGCTTACATGTTTCTGACGACACTTAGGAGCTTAAAAAAATTGGTCTTGACCGCTTAGTATAATGGCTTATTTCAGTGAGTGACCACTTCAGTGTATACCAGCGAGTGACCACTCTAGTCATCGGGCCACGCCAATATCAATTTAGATTGTGCACTTGCGTGTATATAAATGCGTGTAACACAGTTTGTGGGACCTGTTTGCATGTGATACACTATGTAGGCCTGTTTGCATGTGATACACCATGTAGGGCCTGTTTGCATGTGATACGCTATGTAGGAATATTTGCATCTAATACACTATGTGGGACCTGTTTGCATGTGATACACTATGTAGGGCCTGTTTGCATGTGATACACTATGTATGGCCTGTTTGCATGTGGTACACTATGTAGGACTGTTTGCATGTGATACACTATGTAGGGCCTGTTTGCATGTGATACACTATGTATGGCCTGTTTGCATGTGATACACCATGTAGGGCCTGTTTGCATGTGGTACACCATGTAGGGCCTGTTTGCATGTGATACACCATGTAGGGCCTGTTTGCATGTGGTACACTATGTAGGACTGTTTGCATGTGGTACACTATGTAGGACTGTTTGCATGTGATACACTATGTAGGGCCTGTTTGCATGTGATACACTATGTATGGCCTGTTTGCATGTGATACACTATGTATGGCCTGTTTGCATGTGGTACACTATGTAGGACTGTTTGCATGTGATACACTATGTAGGACTGTTTGCATGTGATACACCATGTAGGGCCTGTTCGCATGTGATACACCATGTTGGGCCTGTTTGCATGTGATACACTATGTATGGCCTGTTTGCATGTGGTACACTATGTAGGACTGTTTGCATGTGGTACACCATGTAGGGCCTGTTTGCATGTGATACACCATGTAGGACCTGTTTGCATGTGATACACCATGTAGGGCCTGTTTGCATGTGATACACCATGTAGGGCCTGTTTGCATGTGGTACACCATGTAGGGCCTGTTTGCATGTGATACACCATGTAGGGCCTGTTTGCATGTGGTACACTATGTAGGACTGTTTGCATGTGGTACACTATGTAGGACTGTTTGCATGTGATACACTATGTAGGGCCTGTTTGCATGTGATACACTATGTATGGCCTGTTTGCATGTGATACACTATGTATGGCCTGTTTGCATGTGGTACACTATGTAGGACTGTTTGCATGTGATACACTATGTAGGACTGTTTGCATGTGATACACCATGTAGGGCCTGTTCGCATGTGATACACCATGTTGGGCCTGTTTGCATGTGATACACCATGTTGGGCCTGTTTGCATGTGGTACACCATGTAGGGCCTGTTTGCATGTGATACACCATGTAGGACCTGTTTGCATGTGATACACCATGTAGGGCCTGTTTGCATGTGATACACCATGTAGGGCCTGTTTGCATGTGGTACACCATGTAGGGCCTGTTTGCATGTGATACACCATGTAGGACCTGTTTGCATGTGATACACCATGTAGGACCAGTTTGCATGTGATACACCATGTAGGGCCTGTTTGCATGTGATACACCATGTAGGGCCTGTTTGCATGTCAAATGCACACAGATCTAAGGCATCGCTTTCAGTTCCCAAGAATGTGTACGATTGCAGACATTTGTAATTTGGTTAGAAAATAAAATATATCCGCCATACAACTAGTGCCCAGCTTCCACGAAATAGTCGTGTAGAAAGTAGACTATCAAAACATTTTACTATGGGACTGATGTTGTGCAAGGGTAAGTCGAACTCGGGGAGGTTAGCACAATAGATATAAAAATAGTCTAAAAATAACTTCAAAGAATGCTGAACAAACTCCCATGACTGAGACTAAACTAGCTTATGATCCTCATAGCATGGGGCCGTAAGTGTCGGAGTGTCAGACTACAATACCAAGAATACAGCCGAAAGCAAAGAAAAAGAAAAGCCCAAATTCTAAGAAGAAAGAAAAAGACAATGTTGCCATTTGGGCCCAACCTATATCTACCTTTCACTTTATTTCAATCAGCTTTTTTTTTCAAAACAAAGCTTGGACATCACATCTATGTTGGAGGTAATAGTAAATGAGATTGTGATCATCTTCGACCCCAAAGTAAGAGATAAACAATTGCAAAACGATATGCGCTCTAAAGTGTTGTCTCGATGGTCTCGGGTTTAATTCTCTTCCTGCAGCTGTCCCTGCCTGAAGGGGGTTTGGGCTAGGATGAAGGAATGTCCATTTTAAACAAATTCAATAATATATAACAACAGCAAGAACAACAAAGACGAAAATAAAACTAATAACAGTATTATAATAGACATAATTAGGCCATAACCACAACAACTACAAGAAGTAGTACATAACAAGTAGAGCAATGCAACAACAAAATGAATCAACAACAACCGATACAACAACATCAATATAATAACTACGACAAGAACAACAAATTCAAGTGAAGGGGCCTGCAATTATTACACAATAACAACAACAATACAAGAAAACAAAATAACAACAAGTACAACGATATAAAATAATTTGCTAAGCCTGTTGAGAGCTTCCGGAAAATGTCTGCCATTTTTCAAGCAACAATTCTAGTTAAGGGAACAGACAAACTTCGTTCATTTCAAGCAGCACACAGGAAGACTTGTAGATTGTTCTACTCTGTGTCTACTTTCAAGTGTTGCTGGTTCAAGTTAGTTGGTCTCTGACTGTAAGACTTAGCTGTACGAACTTGAGATGGGACGGAACTGAAAGGTCAAGTGGATACGAGCATCGTACATATGATTGACAAAGTTCAACTTTTGCTAAGGCCTGATATTATCATGAGCTGTGTCCAAATAACTTCTATCTTCAACAAATGATTTTTTTTTTCTTACTGCCATCAGGGCCGACCTTAAGTAATTGAAGGCCCATGGCGAAGTGAATGTCCCCAAATGAAATAGAAAAGCAAAAAAAAATCGTGAATACGCAATGAATTATAAAACCTTCCTGTAACTAAATCAACATAAGCTAAATTCATATGTGCTTCATAGACGATTCTTGGATAGAAATAACGTTTCGATATTTCACTAAAAGGAAGACACCGTGGTCTTCTAACATAGCCTTTGGTCTAACAAAAAGATCTAAACATTCGCGAATAAGCATGAATCGTAGAAGAGACTGGGCTAGGCTAGTAGACATAGAGCCAAAGAATTCTGCTGTTTGAGATTTGATCCATGTTTCGCAATTTGTTTTTCTAAAAAAATGTGCAGGGGCGTAACTAGGGATTTGGGGGCCCGAGTGATTGACCTCTTTGGGGGCCCCTTGCATTTTGACATTCGACATATGACATGAGATAATGTACGCAAATATATATAAGCTCAAAATCAAATTGGTTCAGTATATCAGTAAACTTAACAAAGAAATAATCATGAAGACTCTTTTAATGAATATTGCCGTTGTTTATTAGTTAAATAATGCACAAGTGACAACTCTCTATCGATATCGCTTCACGTCGTGCATTCTGTGCAGCAAAGACATCTATAACATCAACTACATCGATACTTTCTAGTATTTGTGACTCCACAGACATTAAAGCCATGATAAGCCTATCTTGCGTCATTGTGCTCCTGAGATAGTTTTTGATGAACTTGAGCTTTGAGAATGATCTCTCACATGACGTAATGGAAGTGGCCTGAGTTAGCGGTATTCGGAGGAGGTTGCAAAGTTTGAGCACACGTAATTACCATATGAAGCCTTTTTACTTAAATATGTCTATTGGTGATTGTATTACTGGTTTGTTGATGAAAAGTGCTCGTGCATCAATGACATCATTGAAAAAGCGATTTTCCATTTATTTTATCATACAAACAGGAAAAGTAACATAAGCGTGTCTTCATCTAACAGGTGTCTTGGTTCAAGAAGAAACCCAAACGTATCCATTTTCTTTCCAGCCTTTGGAATCTGCCCTTCATCTCCATATGAAATCTGTCCAGCACTTCTGTCGCAACACGTTTGAATTGCAGTTCTATTGACAGTCCTACATTAGAACTCAACTTCCCATCAAGTCTTTTCTTTCTTCTGGTTATTTTGATTACAGGGAATGCATAGCAATCACAACCTTCTTTTGCTTTTTCGATGGATTGGGTTTTTGTCAGTTTCTCATCATTTTGCAGAAAGCATGAAAGGGTACTAATTTCTTCAGCAGCTTCCCGTATATGCAGTCCAGACTTTTGTAGTTTCTTCTGAACTATATTAATTGGGCGCAGGAGCTTGGACCAGAATTCAAGATAGGCAAAAATTCTTAATTTTCCACTGCATGAAGAAGATTCTGTGCTAATATTATATGGTATTACGTCATTGTTGGTTGTTTATGTTTTGTGCGAAAGCAAAAGGATTCAGAGCATACAAAAGTGGGAAAGATCCATATCTCGTTATGCTCGAATATAGAAATACTCCGATAAGTGGACTGTCGTATTCACCATCACAACTGCTGACAAGTAGAAGACTCAGGGAATCATTCCAACTGATCCCAAACTATTGAAACCATCGGTAGCTGAAAATGCAGAGACATTACTCAACGAACGACAGATGAAAAGCAAAGTGAAATACGATGCTAAAGCTAGACTACCTAAAGATTGTTCTGTCGGAGAGTTCGTCTAGGTCAAACATGGCAGAAAGCAGTTGTCATAGAAAAACATTCAGCACCCAGATCTTACATCATAAAGACAAACGATGGAAAAACATACAGAAGAAATCAACGCTTTTTGAATAAGAGTTTCGATGAAGACATCTCTGGGTACTATGATACCGATGAAGACAATGAACTGCAAACTGTTGGAACAAACGAAACAGACAGTTATAGACCAATGTCTAGAGAACTTGTTGTACCAGTCAAGACAACCAGAAGTGGACGAATTGTTAAAGTTCCTAGTAGACAGGGCCGGCCTTAGGCCTCTGCAGCCTATGCGGTCGCAGTGGGCCCCGCGCTTTCATAAGCCCCGCGCTAATTCTAAGTATTAAATTAAACCATTATAAAGTAAATAAATTAACAGGGTTTTCGCGACCTCCTGATTTTCCAGGGCCTCCAGGAAATCTCATGAAAAGGCAAAATATGCGATAATGTCCTGAACTTTTTTTGAATTTATTCAGATCTCCTGAAGAATAGACCAAATTGACATTTTGGGGTGCCAGTAAATAAAAAGTGGCATTGCGAGCTTTCATTTGATAAAAATTAAATGCTAAGACGAAAGTAGGCCTATTTTCTAATTAAAAAAAAATAATTTTGACATTATGCTTATCCTTACCCAGACTAGGCCCCGCGCGATTCGTTTCGCATAGGGCCCCGCAAATGCTTGGGCCGGCCCTGCTAGTAGATATCACTCTTAAGAACTTTAAAAGGAAGGGTGTGATAATAACTTCAAAAGAAAGGATGTGCTAATATTATATGATATTACGTCATTGTTTGTTGTTTATGTTTTGTGCGAAAGCAAAAGGATTAGATGGAAATAAAAATAGAGTTTCCATTGGATTGAGGAAAGATGAATAGAGGGGTAATAACTCGAGTGTGAAGTTTAATACTGAAATTATAGACGCCAAACCCGAATAATGGACTATTTTAGCATTGTTAAGAATAACTTTTAGATCTGTTATTCTCGATTCTGTAAATTTTGCTTCAAGGTTAATTAGTGTAGCCATAAAATACTCGCCATTTAGATCTATTATTAGTAAAGCTAACAAGATACCTGGAATTCGCTGTATATTATGCAGTTTTATTCGTGGCAACAAAGTTTAAAATGTAAAATTAACTTTAAAAAAAACTTTGATCTCTGTGGGAAAAAAATATTTTTAAAATGTCAACAAAGTCAACGTACTGATAAACCTAGATCTAGGTTTAGTCTTTGCGATAAATTTAATCCATAAATGTTGAAAAAAAAAAAAGACACCTGTTGACACTATTTGTCAATTAAATATATTAATTTATGTATTTACACATTTATTCGGACACCCATTTGCCCCCCCCCCCCCCCAGGTGGGGGCCGGGGGGATTTTAAAATTCCCCCCCCCCCCCATCCTTCCCCCTTAGTTACGCCACTGAAAAAGTGTTTGAGTCATGTGCGAGGCCCCCACCAATCGGAGGCCTTAGGCGGCTTCTTGGTTTGTCTGTAGTTAAGTCATAGCGCTAATTACTGATTATGTCATACGCAAACTCACACCTAATTCTTGTTTTGGCAATCACAAAAGGCACAGACATTCTAAAAGACCAAAAAAAACTAATAAAAAATTCAATGTATGTTTTGTTTTAAAATCTTTGAGACTTGTCTCAACTCCTGATTATCTTATCTTATATAATACAGACGTTACTTCAAAAAAGAAGATGATGACGTCCTACGCGTCATGCATTTAGTCATGCATATTAACCGATGACTTAAATTCTGCTAAGTTACTGGTTTTTCTGGTTAGCTCAGGCAACCCATTCCTTGCTCTAATAGCACTAGGGAAGAAGGAGTATTTGTACCAATTTGTCCTTGCATATGGGACGAGGAATGTGCCTTTATTTTTGTGTCTTTTAGAGTATTTTATTAAATTTTGTATTTGAAGATTATGGTTCAGTGTTTTATGTATAATTGCTTCTTCACTTTTGAGTCTTCTGTCCTGAAGGCTTCCTAAATTTAGTGATTTTACTAATGGTGTTACTCTAGTCAAATGTGAATATTCGTTTGTTATGAATCTCACTGCTCTATTTTGTGTTTGTTCCAGTTTCTTAATGTTTTCTTGAGTTGATTAACTAAAGGGGGAATGTATTTAATATATGCATACATTTAAAGAGCTGGTGGGCTATGAGATTCTAATTTGATAACGTAAGAAATTAAAAAGCCAGAAAGATGATGTTTCTGAAAAAATGGAAACAATACAGTGGTTTACACGTCAATCATTTTACGATACAGCTTTTATTTGTAGGTGTATTCTGGGGCTGGGGCCATTGCATCGTTTCATCTGAATCACTTGTGCCAGACTTGTGTTCATTTTATTTTTGTCGATTACAAAATGTATTTCATTGCAGACTTTTCTAAGAGACTCATAGAGTCTCCTATGAGGTTTTCACCATATACATGTATGTACAAATGTATGGCATTGATGGAGGTAAATTGTGTTTGACATAGCAATGCAAACAAGCAAAATATAGAAAATAATTTTGAAAAAAATAAAGCTTATATAAGAGAAATAATTCCACATTTACATCCATATTTCTCAATACTGTAAGACTTATTGTGATTTATGTTTTGTTTGGAACAATGAGTAATTGTTTTCAGTTTTAGCTTGATTCGAAAGTTGGAAGTGGGAGAAGAAAAAATGTTTAAATTTTGTATCAGACAGACAAACTCACAGACAGACAGAGTGAGTTGATATAAGCTTTGTAAAAAGGAAATAACGTTTCTTTTAAAACAGTGTCATTTCTCTGAGTTCTTTGAATTCTCTGAGAAACTCGACATTATTGTTAGACTTGGAATAAAAGGGAAATAAAATCCTGATGGGGGAGTTGTTGACAAAGCGTAACGGTTGGGGGAGATGGAGGTGTTGGTGGAAAAAAATAATTGCAATGGAGATAAATATATATTTGAAAATGAACTAACCTTATAAGACTTCAAAAAAGCAGATATTACGTTTTACGCGTGTCCCTAAGTTAATCACTGACTTAAACTCTGACAAGTCGTTGATTTTCCTAGATGGGGGAGAAAAGGTTAAGTTTCCCTCTCAGACCTTGCGATTTATAGGGCAGATAACGAGGGTGTCATGTGGCCAGCACAATGACCAACTGCTTTACTTTCCCCCAACTGTCAGGTAGGCCTATTCATTAGAGCTGGGTGGACTTAGAGATGCCCATAGATCCCGAAATTGAAAATCCCAGTCTTCAACAGGATTTGAACCCGCTAAGCCACCCGCCTCCTCATTGTCTATTAGCACTAGGGTCTGGCCGGCTGTCGGTCCAGGCATGTCTATCTAATCCGGCCCATAATTTGTATATCATATGATGGGCATCCAGTTCTACCTGTCTTCAAAATCATTCTGCTAAGTTTGATAAGGTACCCTTGCAATCCATGGGGCAGATGATGTAAAGGCCATCTGTTTCTGTAAAGGTCAACTGTTTTTGTGTCCCACGGTTTACCAGGATGTCATGTGGCCAGCACAAAGACCAACCACCTTCACTTTTTCCCAACTAATGTCAGGTACCCGTTAGAGCTGGATGGATCCCGAAATTAAAAATCAGTCTTCACCTGGATTTAAACCTGGGACCCTTTTGTTCGTAAGCCAAACTTTTCCACTCAGCCACAGAGTCTGTAAAATATTTTTTACCGCGACGCTCAAAGGGTCACTTTATTAAAAATAATATTATAAAACCTTTAACAACGTAATAAGCGTCAAAGTAGCATCCTGCAGCTCTTTCAGTGGCCCTACCAACCCATTTGGGTTAGGGTCCACCGGGCCTTCGCCCATATAGCCAGTCCGCCCCTGATTATCTCTAGATAAACAGCAGAAGTTTGAAAACCATTGCTCTAATATTTCGAGACATTACATTGATATTTGTTTAACTCTTTCTCTCCGAAATTATTTACCACATTCTGGTGGAATCAACGCTGGTATCGTCAGTTAGGAGAGAAAGAGTTAACATTGTTTCACTTGGAGACAATGTGAAACACCTTACTCTACACAAGAATAATGTGACACACCTTACTCTACACAAGAACAATGTGACACACCTTACTCTACACAAGATCTTGTCTCTGCTAAAACGTTTATTCCTTCTGTTAAAAAAAAGCATTAAAAAGGGATACAAGGGTCACGTTCTCGATAATCTAAAAATAACAAACCTCAATTGGTTGTCACATCGTGGAGGTGAGGGAGAGAGAGAGATATGACAGAGAAAGTCAGAAAGGGAAGAAGACGGAGGGGGTGGGGTGGAAGGGCGTAGAATGCTTTGGCCCCCATACACATAAGCCTTCCCAATTTACATTGCACCCGCCCTTGCTGTTAATGACTACCCCCCCCTCCCCAACATCTTCGTGGGTTATCAAATATGAACTATTTAAGAGTGTCCATCCAGTCGCTAGTTTATAGTTGTTTATTTCATTACGTCTTGCGCCTTGGAATACACCGCTCCATGATAGACTGTAGATGGTCAGCCCCCTTTAAACTGCCAATATCTGTGTCGCAGTTAAGTGTCTGCATGGGGAGGGACACAGCTGGGCGGAACGTGCAAACTGTGTGTGTATGTGTGTGTACGTCTCATTGTCGCTCGTGCGACACAGCGGAGTGTGTAGCGCTAAAAGCACAGTCAACTACATTGGAATGTAAAAAAAAAAAAAAACAACTACTTATGTGCATTCGAATGGGATACATAATGAACTTGACACTGTGAACATTCTATAAATGTAAGTGTTAGTCTTGTGTATTATTAAATTGTCGTATATTATAATTTAATGACGTTCAATATTGATATACAGAATTAGTTTATTATAGAGCTCTGTGCTTATAAATAGTTTCACTGTTCGGTCCAGTTAACCACAGAGTAGAAGAATACAATAGCTCTATATCTACATGTTGGGTTTTCAAGAGGACTAATCAATTCAACAATTCCTAGTCAAATGCTTGGAAAGAAAGTTTTATATAGGCCCTACAAATGTCCGACTGTCGGGCGTTTCTAAAGTCTTTCTCTCCTATTTGACGATACCATTGTTGATTGGACCTCATCAAATTAAATTAATGTTTG
Source organism: Biomphalaria pfeifferi (assembly GCA_030265305.1). Taxonomy (NCBI): domain Eukaryota; kingdom Metazoa; phylum Mollusca; class Gastropoda; family Planorbidae; genus Biomphalaria; species Biomphalaria pfeifferi. Next base: position 97,505 of record JASAOG010000177.1, on the reverse strand, counting down.
ATTGTGTACACTTGACTTTGTGTTCTATAAAATGTGCAGGCATTCCCCTTTAGTTCTAGACCAAAGCAAACATTTTCCGATAACAAACGACAAAGCTGTTGAGGCTTAATTGTAACAAGGTAGTGAAATACTAATGAGCATGTGTTGATAACTTTTTTGATTATTTATTTATGACTGCTGCCCCGTGCGGTATGTTGCGTTCGAGACTGTCGTGGCGATGGTCAGGAGTTCGAATCTCTCAAACTGTCGGCTCGTGCTCATGTTGTGTGCTAGGAAGTAACCATACAAACAGATCAGGCCTATTCTTTCGCTTCTGCTAGTTCAAGTAACTCTTCTTACAACCGTACACATGCCGATCGTCAACATTTAGTCTTTACTTTCTCCAGGTCTGGGGCCAGGTTTTGCTCCATGTTTTAAATATTTTTCTTGGGGAAAAAAAACGCAAAAATAGATATTTGTCTAATGTTGAATAACATTTTATTATTACAAAGTTTATAGTAGGCTTATACCAACCCAACTGTCTGTCTGGTAAAACGTTATTTTTCTGACAAACAATCTCGGATTAAGCTGAAATTTTGCTAAATTATTTTGTTTACCAGATAAACCAAGAATCATTTTTTTAAAAATTGTTAATTAATTATTGGTAATTATAATTTACTGGTGTGGTGGTATATGCTGAATTCGTTCCCTTTATACTTTGTAGAGAGAAAAATTTGAAATTGCCTATAAAACCTTCTATTTTCATAAGCACTTCACTAGCACGGTGGTTAGTGTATTAGCTTGAGGAGGCTGTAGCCGACAAGTTTGAATTTAGGTCGTTGAACACTTTTTTTTACAAATGCATCTTAAAAAGCGATAAACGAAAATATTTCACCAGATACCCCCCTTTTCCAACTGGTCCAGACAAGTGATTGGATCTTAGCTTATTAAGAAAATTAAAAGCATGCAATTGAGCGAAACAATAACAATTGTTAGTCTAGATCTATTACAAAACTACGCTAAGTGTAAGCATTTTTTATTCTAAAGTATTTTGTTTTTTATATTTTTCTTGTTCAAGAAACTAAGACACTTAGAGAGCCTTTTCTACAACAAAGGGAAACAAAAAGTCGGTAGTATTTGGGATGTTCAGGCAACAAAGGCAGAAGGGGGGGGGGGGATGCGAAAGCAACTATTATATACAAAGAAGTAAGACAATGGTACCTAAACTTCGGCCCGCGGGCCAGATCCCTCCTTGAAGCGGTGTTCTTCAACCCTAGAAACTTCTACACACAGTACGCAATGAAGCCACAAAAGATCGAATATATATTGGATTGGACGATTTTTTTTTTTTTTTTATATATTGCGGCTCATGACGAAAATGACATGATCCCTAAGGCTGAAAAATGTTGGTGACCACTGAACTGAGGTATTTTCTACCAATTATCATTGACATTTTTGACCAAAATATGACATTTGCGAGATAGTCTGATGGTTATTCATAAGGTCAGCGTAGGCCTATTCAGGAAACATTATTTGTGTAGCCATGGTCTTTCATTGAGGCAAAGTAAAACTAAGAGCACTGGTGTCTGATTACAGACGTTGCACGAATTTCAGAATGGAGTATCGCTTTCTCGTTCTTGTTTTATGCCTTTCTACGATATTCTAATTTCCCAGATTCAAAATATTCAAATTTAGAAAACTATACTTAAGTTTGTATTGTTTACATGTAACTTACTATGTTTACAATCACTATCTTGAGGAAATGTAGAGCCCATTCACCCTAAATTATTCTGTTATTTCACCAAATCTATGATCTGCCTTATTTTATTTTAATTGTAGTGTAAGAACTAACATAGGGGTACTTATATAAAAAAAAATCATTGAAAGTTGTGTAACCATCTTCTAAAAGAGTGTTGTTTTTTTTTTTTTTTGTGCTGATGTGTGTAATAAATTCAACTACGTGGAAAAAAAAAAATTGAGCTTTTTGAACAAAACAAAGATCTCATGTTAAAAGGAAACTCAAGGCAAGAACACAAACACATTTCAGAAGTTTTAATATTGAGTGTCATTACAAAGTTAAAAATATGTAACCGTAAAACTAGAAAGAAGTGAATGTACTTATCGCAAAACTGTTCACATATTACAATCATAATAACTCTATCAGACTCCTGTAAACCTCGATGGTAAACGATTATAATCCCTTACCTCGGGATTTCACAGTGAATAAAAATGTTATTAGACGATTGGAAATGTTTCTATCTTATGTTAGTCACTAGGGTTATTGGTCTTTAAATATAACCTTGCTTTTTCAACTAGGAATATTTTTGGGGTATTAATTATATTATCTCAAAGTTTAAAAAAAAAATGTTTTTCTTATCTAAAGGGGGAAAATGAAAAAAACAAAAATGAGCTTGAATCTTCTACATATTATGTCAAAAATTGGTCTCAACAATTTTGGTGCGACAAAGTTTTGGACTCGGGTGAAGTAAACAGAATGACTGTGCCATCGGAAGTTTTCATTTTTGTGTTGCCCTAAGCGTTATGTATTACCATGTTCACGTCATCAATATAACTGAATTTTAAAAACGGTGAGGGATTTCTTATTTAGACTTAAATCCTCCCGCGTCGTTCGGCGCATTGATCTGCAAGCTGTCTCCATAAAGATTTGTGAATGGCAATGTCTGAAGCTGCTCTGAGGTCCTCCATGAAAGTGTGGCGCCAAATTATACCAGGACGTCCCTGTTTGCGCTTTCCTCGTATTGGTCTCCATGAATAGCGCAACTCTTGGTATGCGCTATTCATTCTGTCAGAGAACATGTCCCGCAATCTTCATGCGACACTCGGTCACAACCGCATTGAGAGGTCGAGTCCCTGCTCGGCTTAGGGTTTCAAAGATAGAAAATTAATTTCACCATAGCGAAAAAAAAAAGTAATTTCAGATGTTTAAAAATAGGAAGTGCCTACGAATATTAGATTCACAATTAACCGAGACAATAACTGAATAAATTAAATATTCAGTGTCACTTCTTTCCCTAGGAATGTCATCTTGTTCCGAGTGTCCATAGTTCTTCGAAATATTCTATTTCTATGCAACAGCGTTCAAGGGCATGGCTTTTGTAGTTTCAACCTCATTTTCGTTGCAATTGTTAGATTTGTACAAAGCTTCTATCAACTCACTTTGTCCGTCGTGTAAAACGTTTGTACAAGTTATTTCTCCTACACCCAATCTCGGAAATTTTGCAAATTATTTCTTGAACCTGACAAAACAAGAATATTTTTTTTAATTAACTAATTATTAATTAACCATTAGTAATTAATTACTTTGTTTGTTATCGAACAAGGTAAAAAAAATGTACTAGACTAATGTGATAGCATAAGTTGAATTAGTACCCTTTATATTTTGTGTCGAGAATCAGGTCGTTTGAAACTAACAAAGATAACTAATACACCTTCTATTTTCATAAGCACTTCACTGGCAGAGTAATTAGTGAATTGGCTTGAGGAGGATGATGTCATCGTGAGTGAATTCAAATGGTACAATTTGTTTTATATAAAATGTATTTCAAAAGCGATCGCGCAAAAATTAAACCAGATACCCCCTTCTCCGCCCCCCCCTTCTTTTTTCCAACTGGTCCAGACGAGTGATATGAACACAGCGCTTTGAGAAAGCCAAAAGCACGAAATTGCGCTTAACAAAATTAATGAAAATATTTATAATGGCACAGATTTATAATTGTTTGTCTGGTCTAGTACAAATTTAATTGCATGCCTGCTCAAAACTAATTGATAGAATTAAGCTTTTTTTTTAGCAGCCCCCTAAAGGGAAAAGACGCTATTAGTTTTGTGTGGAATGTCTGTCCGTCTGTCTGTCCGTCCGTCCCGTTTAGATCTCGTAAACAAGAAAAGATAGTGAAAATCCAGCATCATAATATTTTAGACCTTTCAAAGTTCTGATGCAACGACTACTTTTTCTTTTCTAAAAGCGAAAAATTTAATTTTTTAAATCACTTATGCAAGCAGTTTTTTCATAAAAATACACCACTTGTACAATTATTCACTATTAATAGTAACAAACACCGGAGGCTCTTTATAAGGGGAGATCAGTAGTTACCATATTTTTAACACATTTATGCAAACGGTTGTAGATTTTTTGTCAATTTTTTTTTACACTTGTATTGTTAAGTTATGAAAGTTCTATTATATTAAGTACTATATTTACGCACAAAAATGTTTACTATTGTTTTTAAAGAGAAAATTCTATTTAGTATGTATATAAGTCGAACATAATTTAAAACAATAATTAATAAGTAGTTTTTCATATTATAGCGAAAGCTGTAAGTGGCATACACGCATGTGACACATAATATCTTTCGGAAATGTTTTTTTTCTTGGGGAATAAGAAATTGACCATTTACAAAACAATTAGATCAATTAGATATTCATTATAAGACATCAGTTAGGCCAGGTTCTCATCTAACTTCACTTTCACCTATCCTTTGGTCTGCGGTGCACCACACAAGATCTGTTAACCTTTTTTCTCCTTTCTTCTCTGTCATTTGTATTTGATAGAATTACCTTCTGATAATATTGAAAGCTGCCATTTTACCTGCCTGAGTGCACCACTGTCTTTGTAACCTTGTTTTTTATAATTTTTTAAATATTTTTCTTGTTTAAATTTGAAATTCCAAAAATTAAATTAATAAACAACAACTGAAACAATTCTCAATTCACATGTGTTTATTTTAACAACACAGTGCATAACGTTTTATGAATGCATGACTATGAAAGAGAGAGAAAGGGGTGGGGGGGGGGCGATGTGTCAGTCGACCAGTCGTTTCCCCTCACTTGGTACACCCACTCAGAATTGTATATACATATATATATATATATATATATATATATATATATATATATATATATCATGAGCGTAGCCAGGGGGGGTTGGGGTTCAACCCCCCCCCCCCCCCGAAATGAAATCCCCCCACGGGGGGGGGGGGGGGAGACGGACTTTAGTGACTGATTTTTTGCTTTGATTTTCTTTATTTTAGGTTAGATTTTAATACTAAACCATCACTTGCCCCAGCGCAGCCAAGGGGGTTTTGAGTTTAAAACCCATACCAGGGGGTTTTGATTTTAACCCCCCCCCCACCAGGGGTTTTAGCAGTTAAATCCCCATCTTCTATAAAACAAAACACACAAAAAATGCAAACGATAATCCCCAAATTCCAAGTGCACAGTTAAGAAAGATTTTGATTTTAAAACTTCCTCCAAATTTACGATAGACCCCCTCTTCAATATGAAAAAAAAAAGCAAATTATGCACTCAAAATGTTATGAGCGTAGCTAAATGGGTTGTGACTCAGTTTTAAGTTTCAACTCCCCTCCAGTGGAGTTTGAAGCTAAAAAATACATCTTCAATAAAAAAAATAACACAAAAAAAAAACAGCAAATTACACACTCTAAAATCTAAGAGCGTAGCCATATGGGTTTTGAGTTTAAACCCCCCGCCATCGGGGTTTGAAGCTAAAAAATACATCTTCAATAAAAAAATAACACAAAAAAAACAGCAAATTACACACTCTAAAATCTAAGAGCGTAGCCATATGGGTTTTGAGTTTAAACCCCCCGCCATCGGGGTTTGAAGCTAAAAAATACATCTTCAATGTAAAAAAAAAAAAGCTTATTACGCACTCAAAATGCTATGAGCGTTGCCAAAAGGAGTTTTGAGTTTATATCCGCCTTCAGAAGGGTTTTATGCTAAAAAAATACCTCTTCAATATAAAACAAGATTACAAAGACAGTTTGTGTGGAAATACAAACTCAAAATCGGCCCCCGAAGTGGTCCACCCATGCTGGCTTCAATATTTTCAGAAAGAACATGAAATGAAAATATATCAAAGACAAATGAGAGATAAGAATGGAGAAAGAAGGTTGACAGATCTTGTACAGTGCCCCAACAGTAAAGCTAATCAAAGGATAGGTGCAAGTGAATGCAAAGTTAGATGTGAACCTGGCCTAACTATTTCCCCTTTCAGACCTTGTGGTCTATAGGGCAGATGATGTAAAGTTCATCTGTTTTTGTGGCCTACTGTAAACGAGGGTGTCATGCGGCCAGCACAACGACTAACCGCCTTTACTTTTACCTAACTAATATCAGGTACCCATTGGAGCTGGGTGGACTCAGAGGCGCCTAAGGATTCCGAAGTATAAAATTCCCAGTCTTCACCAGGATTCGAACCCGGGGCCCCCGGTTCGGAAGCAAAGCGCTTTTTCGCTCAGCTACCGCGCCTCTCCTGGCCTAACTGAAGTCTTATAATTGATGTAATGTTTTGAAAAGGCTCAATCTCTTATTCGAATGCTTAAAAAAAAAAACATGGATGTGTCGGCATTGTATAAAATTCACGAAAATGACGTTTACAAGATTACTATTCGTTTTAATTTAGTGTGAGCAGGTCAGGCAGGCGCGAGTGGGAGAGACCTTTTCTCTTCTGCTCAACACTAAAATTTACCAACAGTAGGCAGATGTTAGCGCTACTGGGTGGGCTCAATCTGTGCACCTCGGCATGGTGACCAAGGGGCTAGAGTCGCCTAAGTAACCAGACAACTAGCTATAACTAACCTGAACTAAAGGAAAGCAAAATAACGAAACTTTAGTTTAGGATAAATAAACAAACGAAACTTTATTGACATATGCAAAAACAAATCAATAATAAAATATAATATATACACTAACTTGACTAACCACCACTACTGCACCCATCAACTAACTAAAACCCTCTAAATCTACACCACTACAAACACTAACAAACTAACCAACTATCTAACTAAATCACTACAATTACTAGCCTAGACCTAGATCTACACAAACTCACTACAATAAACTCGTCTAGATCTACAATATCCTACTACTACAACCAACCCATAACTATAACCAAAACAAGAACATCTTAGCCTTAGTACCTTACTTAAGAACAGAAACAGACTATAACAGTATAACTAAGCCACTAAGTCTTGACTGGCTTGACTAAGGCAATACTAAACTAGATCTAGTAAAGAAACAAAATAAATCTACAACAGCAGTTTAGAACAGCAGTGTAATTGCAGTAGCTAAAAGCAATTTAAAACAGCAGTAACAATAGCAGGCCGTCCCAGGTACAGCAATATATAATAATTTCACGACAGACCACAAAGATCTTCGGCTGTCACACAGACATACTATACTGACCACTGGTCAACTGTACAGTGAACTGTTTTAAGACAGCATGTAGTACATTAATTTTTATACACCCCACCCTAACCTACACAAAAAGCGGAAGTACAAATAATAAATTTGGCACTAGCCTATAAAAACTAAAATACACAAAAATATAGGTCTGGGAGCGCAAGCTCACATTAGGACTAACTTATAATGCATACTAATTAACTTTTTCTCTTTAAAAAACTGCTTGCATAACTGATTTTAAAAATGAGATTTTTCGCTTTCAGAAAAAAAAAAGCCGTTGCATCAGAACTTTGAATGGTCTAAAATATTGTGATGTCGGATTTTCAATATCTTTTCTAGTTTACGAGATCTAAACGGGACAGACGGACAGACATTTCGCCCCTTTCGGGGGCCGCTAAAAAGCAAATTACATACTAAAATTATTTGAGCGTAGCCAAGCCAATTGGAGGTTTGAGTTTAAACTCCTTTCCTCCAGATGGTTTTGAATTTAAAATCCCCTTACAGAGCGCTTTGAGGTAGAAAACCTCTATCTTCAATATTACTCTAAAGCAAACTAAAATTACCAAATTCTATGACCGTAGCTAAATGGGGTTTTGAATTTAAAAAACAACAACAAAGTCCTGACTTTTTTAGTTTAAAACCTCTAACAGATGATTTTGACGATAAAACTTCACTTTTCGATATAAAATCTAAAGCAAACTACAGTCACCTAATTCCAAGAGCGTATCCAAAAGATGTTACACATTTCTACCAGTGGCGGAGCTCCATTAATAAAGTGCAGTGAATAGTCATCTGCCGAAATTGAAAAACACTAAATGTGGCTCAACAAAGATGGCTAAGACAGATTTTAGGAGTCAGTTATAGAGATCGGGTCTAAATCAAGGAAATCCTATGCCGAACTGGGAGTCGACCCCTTGTAAAATTGTGACAGAGCGTCGCATGAGGTTTGCGGGACATGTTCTCCGACAAAATAAATTACGCATAATAAGAGTTGCGATGACATCCTAGTACAACTTGGCGCTACACATTCATGGAGGTCCTCGGAGCAGGTGGGAAGAGGCTTCAGAAATTACCAGTGACAGATTTTTGTGGAAACAGCTTGACGGCAAATGCGCCGAACGGCGCGGCAGGGTCTTAGTCAGTAAAAAATAGCACATAAACTTTTGAAATAAGACTTTTTAATAGCAGGAAAATGCACTGTAGATACCTTAGAATATGCATTTTGTTGGCATTCTATGCCAGAAATAGTGCTAAGGTGAGCTCCTAGAGCCCCCCCAGACCCCCTTGCTGGCAACAATTTTTCGACTAACTACAGGAAGAACCTATTCTAGGGTACAATAAACGTGTTCCGAAAGAAAGAAGAGTCAGAATGTAATAAAGATTATGAACACACACATACATATCTACAAATATTTTTTTTCGCGAGGGGGGGAGAAAAAATCCCCCCTTTAACTCCCCCACGCCGAAAAAAAATCCTGGCTACGCCCATGATATATATATACATTATATAATAATATATGGTCTGACATCATATACGACTCTACGCAACGCTAGAAATCGATCGATAACAGTGTTGAAGGATTGGTTAACGCCCTTGGCTTCTTTCGGTGGATGAATTGTACAAAGGAAAGATATTTTTTTATGCCTTCATCCAGAGGTGTTCAAGCTATTTAGATACATGCTCATTTCCGAAACAAATGTCAATAGATCCCATCTTCTGGCGATTCATTTTGTTCTGTGGGCAGAAGGTTTAAAGAACAGATCCACGTCACGTGCCGTACGTGGCCTGCGGGCCGTAGTTTGAGTATCACTGCCTTTATTCGAATAATCTGGAAATGGTGCTTAGATTTGATCGACCTTTTTTTATCGATTAGAAAGTGAATTTGAAAGAAGTGTAATTTTAATGTTTGCGAATTCGAATTATATGCATAAAGCGCTTGGCTTCCGAACCGGGGGTCCTGTGTTCAAATCCTGATGAAGACTTGGATTTTTAATTTTAGAATATCTTTAATTTCGTAGCTCTAATGGGTACCTGATCTTAGTTGGGAAAACATTAAGGCCGTTGCTCGTTGTGCTGGCCACTTGACACCCTCGTTAACCGTGGGCCAAAGAAACAGATGAACTTTACACCATCTGCCCTATAGACCGCAAAGTCTGAAAGGGGGACTTTATTACTCTTTCTTTTTACTGTACGGAGTCAGAAATGTTGCTTTTTCTTAAAATTTGAATAAATTTCTATTCATTAAAACAAAATGAAAGAGTTGTACTAATCTATAATAGTCGACCGGCGGCGTAGCATACACCGCTATTTTGCATGGCCGGTCTTATGCCACTGCAACCTATGCGACCGCAGTGGGCCCCGCACTTTTATAGGACCTGCGCTAATTTTAGGTGTATAAATTATTAAATTAAACCATTTTATAACTTATAACAGATTTCCCGCGGCCTCTTGTCGATTTAACAGGAGGTCCTGGAAATCTCCTGAATTTGTAAAATATACGAAAAATTCCTGGAAATATCCGGAAATTATTAAAAATCTTTTGAAAAGTCATACAAATCTCCTGAAATATATAGACGAAAATTGTCATTTTGGGGAATCATTCAATATGGAAAACGCCAATCCTACGCGCGATTTAAAAAAAAAGGCATTATGCAATACCCGCAATCGTGGAATCTATTGAAAGAAGCTTCTCTAGCCTTAAACTAATGAAGAATTTCTTGAGATCAACAATTCTCAAAAATAGATTGAAACATTTGGTAATTCTTGCTATTGAGCGTGATCTATGTAGGAAATAGAATTTGTATGATCTACTGTATGACTTCGTTACAAGCAAGGCTCGTAAAGTAATTCTGTACGTATGAATAAAATGCAAAAACGAATTTATTTTCTAATACAAACTCTTAATTTTCAGTTATTATTCGTATCCCTACCCAAACTTGGTTCGCGAAATCCGTTTCGCATAGCGCTCTACAATGATTAAGTCCAGTTCTGGTGTTTAGTGACGGGTGAATACTACTTCCCCCCCCCCCCCGCCCCTCTTTTTTTTTTCGCCCCTTAAGTTACCTAGGATAACTCCCTCCGTCTTACTTGCAAAAATAAAAGAGTGATCTTTCCATGGGGTCCAAACTCTTGATCGTGCTCTGTCGCCTCGATAGTTACTACAGAGCATATTACTCCCCCCCCCCCTTTTTTTAACATGAGGTAAAAATAAAAAACAAAGAGTGATATTTCTTTGTTACAACGGTCCGGCCCTTCTATTTTGTTCTACGTGTTCTCCCCCCCCCCCCTTGTTTTCTCGTGGACTATCCGCAGAAATAAGAGAGTGATCTTTCCTTTACTTCTTCTTCTCGTTTAAACTGTTAAGGGAAGAAGAGAATTATATATAGAGATTAGAGATGGGAAACGAACCGAACTCGAACTTCACTTATGACCGAACGGAACCCAAACTTTGAAATTGCTCGGTACGAACCGAACCGAACGAACCCTCCTTATCTTAACCGAACTAATTTAGCAATTTGTACATCCCTTTTTATATTTTTGGATTAATAATAATTTAAAAAATTACTTCAATATTTTATTTAAATTCTAATGATTCCATTATACTTTAAAACTTGGGAGGGAGGGTTATTTTGAAAACTTTAAAAAGAAAAAAAAAAAGCGGCGCGCTTGGTTTCCCATGGGTTTATCCGTACGTGCCGGCTCCTACCTGGCCTTGAATTTTCGCGGGCTGTTTGCAATATTGGTTTTGAGTCGAATAGGCGCCCTCTAATTAGATCTAGATCTAGACTCTAGTTCCTAGTAAGTAGAAAGTCAACATTAAATTATTATAGATACTGTGATCTCATGGTTCAAAATTCATATTTATATAGTAGCCTTCCAGTCATTCAAGGTGTTCCTGCTCTTTTAACTTTGAATGACTGAATGAATGTTTTCGATTCCGAAGACTAAAGGATGAGTGCAGAGTTTCACATGGACACACAAACCCAGTTGCGTCCTGCATATTTTTCCACATCTGGAGATGAGAATGCCGTTATCCGCCTGAGGGAGGGGGGGGGCTGTATTTATGTTTTCTTAACGTCTTCTTCGCCTGTCTTCTACAAGGGCTTGTCTTTTGGGTCTCAGAGGTGTGTCTTTGGGCCTCATGATATGTGTCTTTGGGCCTCATGATATGTGTCTTTGGGCCTCATGTGTGTCTTTTGTGCCTCATAGGTGTGTCTTTGGGCCTCATGACGTGTATCTTTTGGGCCTCAGAGGTGTGTCTTTGGGCCTCAGAGGTGTGTCTTTTGGGTCTCAGAGGTGTGTCTTTGGGCCTCATGATATTGTCTTTTGGGCCTCTGAGGTGTGTCTTTGGGCCTCATGATGTGTGTCTTTGGGCCCAACTGTTTCTTTCAAAGACTGTCTGCTAACAGCCACTTTGCAACAGCTTCCTCGGGCATAACTTTGTATTTTATTTCTTTTTTAAAAAGAAAGTGAAATGCTCTGAATACATGTACTTTTATTGTAAAAGGGTCGAGTTTTTTCTGTAATTAAAAGATTGCTAGTGTTACAGTTATGTTATTCACGAGCAAGCAAGATCAAGCACAAGCTTATTTAGTACATGTGTTAACATTGCTTAGAAAGCCATTGTTGTTCATCTCAAAGTAACACATTTAAGTTCATTCTCTGCCTACCGAAACTGCATTTTCATTTTTAGTATAGCGACGCTGCCCTCATCTTCTTAGTATAGCGACTCTGCCCTCATCTTCTTAGTATAGATACGCTGCCTTTTCATTCTTTATATAGCTACACTGCATTTTCCTTTTTAGTATAGCGGGGAGGCTCTGTGGCTGAGCGGTAAAGCACTTGGCTTCCGGGTTTGAATCCTGGTGAATACTGGGATTTTTTATTTTAATTACGCCTCTGAGTCCACCCAGCTATAATGGGTACCTGACATTAATTGGGGAAAAGTAAAGGCGGTTGGTCGTTGTTCTGGCCACATATTACCCTCATTAACCTTAGGTCACAAAAACAGATAACCTTTACATCATCTGCCCTATAGACCTCAATGTCTGAAATGGGAACTTTACTAATAGCGAAGTTGACTTTTCCTTCTTAGTATAGTAAATAGAGCTTTTCCTTCTTACTATATCGAAGCTGCCTTTTCTTTTTGTTGTATAGCAAAGCTGCCTTTTTCTTTTTAGTATAACAAAACTTCATTTTTCTTCTCAGTACAGTGAATCTGTCTTTACTTTCTTAGAAACTGAGTTTGCCCTTTCCTTCTAAGTAATGCGGCGCCGCCTCTTTCTTCTTCGCAACATTCTTGCAAGGCTTATGAAGGAAGTTTGAGAATTGAAAACTGAATTCTGTTACCGCTGGTATGCAGAGAAAACCTCTTGACCTTTCTATCTCCATCTTTACAATGATAGTGTGGGAAGCAGCACTCTTTTTTTAATATCCGGGACGTTGTTTTAAAAATGTAGCTTCTGTTTGCAACTGTGAAGACGCTATAACTAGATAATAATTACAATAAGTGCTTCTTTGATTAATAATACAAGATACTCTTCTCTTGCAATTCTGTTGATTTAGGCAAGTGGGTAAATAAGATCATGTGTGCAGAAATTATTAAGTTGGCTGGAGGTTGATGTAAATTTTAACATTAAAGTCGGCCAAATATTGTGAAGAACGCTTGCCACGGGAGACAACAATAAAGTGTAGTTGAAATATAATCCGTATTTGTCTTCCCTTGAAACTTATCCAAGTAAGATGATCTGCTAACTCATTGGCTTCTATTTTTGTTTAAGACTACAATAAACGTTTTGTAGTCTGTGACCTTTATGAGGTCCGGATTTGATGTCCTGACACATTTGGATTAACTAAAGCTCCCATTCTTTTTACTCAATTTCTCATACATTGAAAGTCGGATATTTCTGGATGGTCTCCCTCCTAGCTTAGAAACGGAATCAAATTAACCAAATAAAAAAAAATTCCGTTTGCTAAAAAGATTCAAAAGATGGTAACGATAAACAAATGTCCCAAATTGTTAACTCTAACCAGCTTAGAATTGACTTCCGTGTCCTGATTCTTAAAACAATGGCAGTATCGAACTAGGCAGTAACCATGAAGTCCAATAGTTTGTTTATTATCACGGTGATTGGCAAAGAGAATGTACAAGGGCTGGAGGAGATAATTGCTACGCCACCTTTTGGGGAGTTAGGGAAAGGGGCCTATCGATCATTATGTACTCCTTATGCCTGTCCTCCAACCCTCCCCTTCCCATTTCTACCTAAAAATAACTTTGTAAATGAAAGACAAACAAATTTATTAATATGAGGAAAGTGTCAAAGAGAGAGAGAAAAAGAGAGAATACAGAAAAAAAGAGAAAAGAGAAAAAGAAATGCTTCAGGACTGAAGACTAAAACATGTGTAAATATAGACTACATAAATCACTAAAACATGTGTAAATATAGACTACATAAATCACTAAAACATGTGTAAATATAGACTACATAAATCACTAAAACATGTGTAAATATAGACTACATAAATCACTAAAACATGTGTAAATATAGACTACATAAATCACTAAAACATGTGTAAATATAGACTACATAAATCACTAAAACATGTGTAAATATAGACTACATAAATCACTAAAACATGTGTAAATATAGACTACATAAATCACTAAAACATGTGTAAATATAGACTACATAAATCACTAAAACATGTGTAAATATAGACTACATAAATCACTAAAACATGTGTAAATATAGACTACATAAATCACTAAAACATGTGTAAATATAGACTACATAAATCACTAAAACATGTGAAATATAGACTACATAAATCACTAAAACATGTGTAATATAGACTACATAAATCACTAAAACATGTGTAAATATAGACTACATAAATCACTAAAACATGTGTAAATATAGACTACATAAATCACTAAAACATGTGTAAATATAGACTACATAAATCACTAAAACATGTGTAAATATAGACTACATAAATCACTAAAACATGTGTAAATATAGACTACATAAATCACTAAAACATGTGTAAATATAGACTACATAAATCACTAAAACATGTGTAAATATAGACTACATAAATCACTAAAACATGTGTAAATATAGACTACATAAATCACTAAAACATGTGTAAATATAGACTACATAAATCACTAAAACATGTGTAAATATAGACTACATAAATCACTAAAACATGTGTAAATATAGACTACATAAATCACTAAAACATGTGAAATATAGACTACATAAATCACTAAAACATGTGTAATATAGACTACATAAATCACTAAAACATGTGTAAATATAGACTACATAAATCACTAAAACATGTGTAAATATAGACTACATAAATCACTAAAACATGTGTAAATATAGACTACATAAATCACTAAAACATGTGTAAATATAGACTACATAAATCACTAAAACATGTGTAAATATAGACTACATAAATCACTAAAACATGTGTAAATATAGACTACATAAATCACTAAAACATGTGTAAATATAGACTACATAAATCACTAAAACATGTGTAAATATAGACTACATAAATCACTAAAACATGTGTAAATATAGACTACATAAATCACTAAAACATGTGTAAATATAGACTACATAAATCACTAAAACATGTGTAAATATAGACTACATAAATCACTAAAACATGTGTAAATATAGACTACATAAATCACTAAAACATGTGTAAATATAGACTACATAAATCACTAAAACATGTGTAAATATAGACTACATAAATCACTAAAACATGTGTAAATATAGACTACATAAATCACTAAAACATGTGTAAATATAGACTACATAAATCACTAAAACATGTGTAAATATAGACTACATAAATCACTAAAACATGTGTAAATATAGACTACATAAATCACTAAAACATGTGTAAATATAGACTACATAAATCACTAAAACATGTGTAAATATAGACTACATAAATCACTAAAACATGTGTAAATATAGACTACATAAATCACTAAAACATTTGTATGTATAGACTACATAAATCACTGAAACATTTGTAAATATAGACTACATAAATCACTGAAACATTTGTAAATATAGACTACATAAATCAATAAAACATTTGTAAATATAGACTACATAAATCAATGAAAAATTTGTAAATATAGACTACATAAATCAATGAAACATGTGTAAATATAGACTACATAAATCACTGAAACATTTGTAAATATAGACTACATAAATCAATAAAACATTTGTAAATATAGACTACATAAATCAATGAAAAATTTGTAAATATAGACTACATAAATCAATGAAACATAACTTTAAAATACAAAGACAAAACATAACCTAAGACAATGTGCAGAAAGACACAAAGATTAAGGGATATTTGTAATTCCGTAGGCTAAGACAGACAAGTGAAAGTGCTCCTTCGTTTCTAGTGTCGTAAGAGCACAGAACGGGTTGCCTGAATCAGGCAAAAAAAACAATGACTTTTTTCCATTAAATATTAACTATTACTCCATTATCTCATCATCATGTCGAATGTCAAAATGCAAACCTTCTTTCAGGACGTTTAGGTTTCGAACTCGGGACCATCGAGTCGACAGTTCAAAGCGCATATCCCCACTACCACTCCACCTTCTAATTAAACGTCAGAGAAACCAAAAGATACCGGTAAATGCATAAACCCTAACTTTGTCCTTAACGGAAAACTCTGCATATTCTGAGTATTTAGTGGAACATTTGTTTCTTATTTCTAGAGAGATTTATTCACGTGGTAGCCTACTATATAATTATTCCAGTATTTCGTGGAACACCTCCTATTCAGGCCTCTCGGAACACAATTTGAGAAACACTGATTTAGGGAATCAAGAAGAGAGACATTGAAAGGTTATATATGAATTGTTGAGCAGGTTAGTTGCCTGTAGGAACAAGAGGTATCAACCCGGAAACTAGAGTAGCCGAAAGCATGTCAGGGAAATAAAAGGTTTTTTGACGTTGCGATGATCACTCTTTACAGGAAATATGAACCTCATTCACTAATAAGCTCTAATAGAGCTTAATGGTAATGTTTCAACGTTTTTTTAGCGCTGATGACTAGCCTTGACTTTAAAACAACATGCTACTTTGGTGGAAGGATCGAATCACCAAGGTAGATGATAAGTAGGCCTATATTTAGCTGAGATGTATGGCCAAAATATGTATTGATACCAGCAGTGTGTCGTGATACCGCGAGTGTGTCTGAGACAATCAGTGTGCCGTGAGACCTCGTGTGTGTCATGATACCACCACTGTGTCGCGTCGTGTGACCATCCTTGTGTCGTCAGACCAAAGGTGTCGTGAGTCCATCAGTGAGTCGTGAGACTACCAGTACGTCGTTAGACCAGAAGCGGTTTCTATTTCCCAGTGAGGAAAATAGTAAATAGGAATATATATCGGGCGTAGCCAGGATTTTTTTCGGGGGGGGGGGGGGATTTTTTCTCCGCCCACCCTTCCTCCCGCGAAAAATTTTTTTATATGTATGTATGTGTGTGTATGTACATAATCTTTATTACATTCTCAACAATCATTCTTTCGGAAGACGCTTATTGTGCCCTAGAATAGGCTCTTTCTGGACTTAGTGGGAAAATTGTAGATCACCCGCCATTGCCAGAAAGGGCGTCTGGGGGAGCGCTATGAACCCGCCGCCAAGCACTATTTCTGATATTGAAAGCCATCAAAATGTGTATTCTGAGGTATCTACAGTGTATTTTCCTGCTACTAAAATTTTTATTTCAAACCTAATGTGCTTTTCTTACTGACTTAGACCCTCTCACGCCGTTCAGCGCATTTGCCGTCAAGCTGTTTCCACAAAAATCTGTCACTGGTAATGTCTGAAGCCTCTTCCCACCTGCTCCGAGGACCTCCATGAATGTGTAGCGCCAAGTTGTACTAGGATGTCATCGCAACTCTTATTATGCGTAATTTATTTTGTCGGAGAACATGTCCCGCAAACCTCATGCGACGCTCTGTCACAATTTTACAAGGGGTCGACTCCCAGTTCGGCATAGGATTTCCTTGATTTAGACCCGATCTCTATAACTGACTCCTAAAATCTGTCTTAGCCATCTTTATTGAGCCACATTTAGTGTTTTTCAATTTCGGCAGATGACTTTTCACTGCTCTTTATTAACTCTTTCTCTCCTAACTGACGATACCAACGTTGATTCCACCAGAATGGGGTAAATAATTGCGGAGAGAAAGAGTTAATTGAGCCCCGACACTGGTAGAAATGTGTAACCTCTCTTGAATACGCTATTGGAATTATGTAACTGTAGTTTGCTTTAGATTTTATATCGAAAAGTGAAGTTTTAACGTCAAAATCATCTGTTGGGGGGTTTTAAACTAAAAAATCTCTGGAGTTATGTTGTTTTTTTTTAAACTCAAAACCCCATTTAGCTACGGACATAGAATTTAGTAACTGTAGTCTGCTTTCGAATAATATTGAGGATAGAGGTTTTCCACCTCAAAACGCTCTGTTGGGGATTTTAAACTCAAAACCATCTGGTGGGGTTTTAAACTTTTTAAAAAGCCATCTGTAGGAGAGGGATTTAAACTCAAAACCCCCAATCGTCTTGACTACGCTCAAATAATTTTAGTGTGTAATTAGCTTTTTTTTATATTGAAGAGGTATTTTTTAGCATCAAACCACTCTGAAGTTGGGTTTAAACTCAAAACTCCATTTGGCAACGCTCATAGCATTTTGAATGCGTAATTTGCTTTTTTCTTACATTGAAGTATTTTTTTTAGCTTCAAACCTCGCTTGCGGGAGTTTTAAACTCAAAACCCCTTTGGCTACGCTCATAGATTTCTGAGTGTGTAATTTTTTTTTATATTGAAGAGGTATTTTTTGGCTTCAAACTCCACTGGAGGTGAATTTAAACTCAAAACCCCTTTGAATACACTCATAACATGTTGAGTGTATAATTTGAATATTAAAGAGGTATTTTTTACCTTCAAACCCCGCTGAGGGGGGGTTAGAATTCAAAACTGAGTCAAAAACCATTTTGCTACGCTCATATTATTTTGAGTACGTAATTTGCGTTTTTTTATACCAGGAATTGAAGAGGTAATTTTTAGCTTCAAACCCTACTTAAGAAGGAGTGGGGGTTAACTCAAAACCCCTTTGACTACGCTCATAGAATTTTGAGAGTGTTATTTTCTTTTTTTTTTATATTGAAGAGGGGGTTGATCTTAAATTTTGGAAGGGGTTTTATAATCAAAATCTTCCTTAACTGTGCTCGTGAAATTTGGGGGATTGTCGTTTGCATTTTTTTAAAATGTGTGTTATAGAAGAGGAGAATTTGACTGCAAAAACCCCTAATAGGGGGGTTCTAAACTCAAACCCCCCTTATAGGGGGTTTTAAACTCGAACCCCCCTGGTAGGGGGTTTTAAACTCAAACCCCCCCTGGTAGGGGGTTATAAACTCAAAACCTCCTTTGCTGTGCTAGGGCAAGTGATAGTTTAGTAATAAAATCTCACCTAAAATAAACAAAATCAAAGCGAAAAAGCAGTTACTAAATTCAACCCCCCCCCCCCCCGGCTACGCCCATAATATATATATATATATATATATATATATGTATATATTTCAATTTACCTTTTGAATTTCAAGATAAAATAACTCATGCTTAATATATTATATATTCTGAAGTCTTAGACAATATAGGCTAGTGAACATATCATAACATCTATTTTTATCTTAAAAGTAAACTGTCCCTTTCAGACCTCGAGATGATGCGATCTATAGGGCAGATGATGTTAAGGTCATCTGAGTCCACCCAACACTAATGGGTATCTGACTTTAAGTGGGGAAAGTAAAGCAGGTTGGTCGTTGTGCTGGCCACATGATACCCTGCTCTTCAGTCGTTGGCTTTAGAAACAGATGACCTGAATTTTTTAATTTTTTATTTATGAAATTGTTGTATGCCCACCAAAGCTACACACACACAAACACACATACACACACACACAACTTGCTATCTTCAATCAAACTACGTCATTAGTGCCTATAACAAATTGTTTTGCCATTCATCCCTGCAGTTGTTAGAATGACGTCTGCTAGAGTGCCTAACACTAGTCTTAACGAGGGCACGCCTGATGCCGGGGATGTCGTGCTGAGAAATCCAAAGAAACTCGGGCAGTTGAGCTTTCTGAAGGAGGAGAGTGGCGGCGGGAAACCAGGAGAGAAGAGAGTCAAATGGAGTGAGTCGACAGAACTCAGAGAGAAGATGAAAGTGTACAGGAGAAGTCAGTAAGTGCTTAGAAATCTGTGCTGGCTTCCTTTAGTCTTGGGGCGACAATCGTTCATGTCATAGACATTTGTTTGAAAATTAAATGAAAGCTTTAACATTAGCTTTGGTCAGAACATTGTCGTTACACGGCAGCCCCCCCCCCCCCTCCTCATTCTTTCCACACAGCTTACGTGTCTAAAGGAACGGCGATAGCCAATGCAGTTTGGGTTCAGCGGCCAGGGTGTAGAACTGTATTCTGCAAGGTTCCTGGGGGTTACCCACTTCTGATTTTTAATCAGGGTTGACTCCCGAAGGCTGCAGAGGTTTGGATTGGAATTGTTCTTGGTGGGTAGCCAGCCAACACGAACGAGCCCCTCGTAAATGTATGACGCAGGGCACACCTCACTGGGGCTAAGTAATAGTGAGGCATGGAATGTGTTTGCAGAAACTTTAAAGTCACCTTAAAAAATGTTCCGCAGAGACCACCTTAAACATACAGACACATTAGAGGCAAATAGAAATATAAAACTCAAATATTTTCCATGTGTACTACATTTCCACTTATATTTGTTTATTCAAGAGTCTGGAATCAGGATGCGCATGAAGATTGATGGTAGAAGTTAGATTTAGAAGTACTTTTTTTTTTTACAAAGCTTATATCAACTCACTCTTGTCTGGTAAAAAGCTTGTACACGTTATTTCTCTCACTAATCCTTTTTTTATTAGCCTTATATAGATCTAAATATAATTAGATAGATCTAGAATTTATACATTTAATATTATTTAGATCTAGTCTATATTTATTATTATATCCTTAGATTTTAGATCTACTCAGTCTAGTGTTAGACTTTTTAATTAAGGCTTTAGATCTACTAATCATCTACTAATAATAACTAATAGTAATATTCTATATAGCTAGTTATACACGTAAATATATTGATCTAGAATTAGATCTAGTCTAGGTCCATATTTTAAATTTAATAAACCATTTGATTTGATTTCATTGTCATTGTAAATTAGCTTTCACTTTAGACTTAACTTAGGCATTGTACACCTTAAACTAGATTTAGACTAAACCTTTAAAAACTAAAATCAACAACAGTCATCATGAAATTGCTCTGGCTATTTATCCTAATAATTACTAAATACACACTAGCTGAACATACAACTAGATCTTCCTTAGTTAACACTAAACTTAAAAAGAAAACAACAGTCATAATCAATCATCACACTCTAGATCAATGCAACTTCAAAAATAACCTAACATACACATCCATAACATTAAAGAAGATCACCCATCACAAATGGAAGTTCTCAATCAGACACAGCAGAAATAAATACCTATCACTGTTAATATTAAAAGCAGGAGATATAGAGTCAAATCCAGGGCCTAGATCTAAAGATAGATGCAACATCTGCAAAAAAGTATGCACCATGAAACAGAAAGCAATTCAATGTGACACCTGCGATGAATGGTACCATGCATCATGTCTCCATATGAATACACCTGTGTATTATGCCTTAGGCAACAAAGACGCATCATGGCACTGTGTACCGTGTGGGTTACCTCAGTTTACATCAGGACTGTTTGATTCCTTTGATGCAGATACTTCTAACCCATACAATATCCTAAACACCATCCCAAACCAAACTCACCAACCACTAGCCAGATCCACTCCTGTTAAACCTAAATATACTAAAATTAATACAACAGCCTCACTAAACAAACCTACTAAAGAAGTAATACCAAAATACCTTAAAACCTTAGTAATAAATTTTCAAAGCATTAGGAACAAAACAGCAGACTTAGAAATTTTACTAGAATGTGAGAAACCGTTTGATTGTCGTCTGAGCTGAGCCGAAGGCTCTTCGAGCTCAAAGTTTGAAAAGAAAAAAACCTGTTAGGTCGTCCAGCCGTAACAGTAAAAAAAGAAAAACAAACCTGTGGGAACACAGTTCTGTTTGAGAGCGACCCGAGTCAACGCCTATATAAAGCATTGCTGTATCCAATGTCTTCGGCCTCCGACACATGGCCGAAGGCCTAGGAGCACTGGGAGCCTCCGTCATCTTCCTTCTTTGTACCAAGCTAACCGTGGGGGAACCGCCATTTATGGAACGGTCCTTTGAGGAACGGCGCATGGATGTGTGACAATTTTGTGAGGACTTTTTTACAACCCCGCCCGTGTAAGGGGTGGACTCTCGTCTACCCATGGGCATCCCCACGGGAGTTATGTTTTGCCATTCGTTTTGCCTAGCTATCTCCTCAAATAGCTGTTTCCACCTGGATGCCACGATGAGGCAGAACAGCGAACCCGGGATGTGAGAAACCAGACATTATTGCAGGAACAGAAACTTGGCTACATCCTGAAATTTATAATGCAGAAATTTTCAATAGTAATTATGAAATTTTTAGAAAAGATAGGGCTGATAATCATGGAGGAGTTCTTCTAGCAATAAAAAAACACTCTTATAGCAGAAGAAATTACCTTACCTAACTCAAAAATATAGAATCAACATTTTGTAAAATTAATACCACCTCAACATCCCTAATAATAGGCAGCATATACAGACCACCAAATTCTAGTTTAGAATACATGCAGGAACTATGTAATCAGATTACTACACTTAAAGAGACAAATAAAAATGCAGTTTTTTGGATTATGGGTGATTTCAACCTACCTGATATAAATTGGAAAACACTAACCATAGATAAACACCAAAACCTTAAGGACATAAATGAGCTTTTCATAGAAACTTTACACAACCTAAGATTAGATCAAATCATTAAAAAGCCAACTAGATTAAACAACACATTAGATCTCTTCTTAACCAACAGACCTGGATTAGTAGTTGATTATGATATTATCCCTGGTCTATCAGACCATGAGATCATAAAAATACACAGTCAGATAAAAGCAGTAGCCAATTCAAAACCCAAAAGAAAAATCTTACTCTGGAATAAATGTAACCTAACACAACTACACCAAGCTGCATTAAACTTTCAACAAACATTCTTATTAGAAAAAGACATTAACCAACCAGTCGATGACCTCTGGAATTTCATTAAAAACCATCTTAAAAGCATTATAGAAAATCATATACCAACTAAATACACATCAAACAAAAAAATAAATGCTGGTTTAGTAATAGACTAAAGAAGCTTTGTAAACAGAAAGAAAACCTATATAGAAAATTTAAAGAAACTAAGGCAGAAAGAGTTTACAAAAAGTATATAAAAATTAAACACTTAACCCAAAAAGTAAGCAGACAGCTGCAGAGTGAATACATAAACAATGTAATATCTAAAGATAACAACAAAAACCTATGGTCATACATTAAGTCTAAGAAAATGGAAACAACAGGCATAGCGCCATTAAAAGATGAACATAACATAATACATAATGATAATGAAACTAAAGCAAACAAATACTTTGCATCAGCATTCTCAGCCCCAGGAGACAAAGACATATTACTGAATTTGAACCAGTAGACAACATAGAAGATATAGTAGTACAAGAAAATGGAATTCAAAAACTATTAGCCAACACCAAACCAAATAAAGCGTCTGGACCTGATGGTATTCCAGCTAGATTACTCAAAGAACTAAGCAATGAGCTAGCCCCATGTTCAAAATACTCTTTCAGGCTTCACTTAACCAGGGCAGAGTACCAAAGGACTGGAAAGAAGCTAATGTCACCCCCCTATTTAAAAAGATCTGACCCAGGAAACTAGAGACCAGTATCACTAACCAGCATCACATGTAAAATCCTAGAACACATAATATGTAGCAACATCATAAACCACTTAGACACACAAACAAAATGTCCTCACACCATACTAACATGGCTTTAGGAAATATAGATCATGTGAAACACAACTAATAGGACTAATTGATGATTTTTCTAAAGGTTTAGATAATAGTGAACAAATAGTTGCTATCTTACTAGATTTTTCTAAGGCTTTTGACAAAGTTCACCACCATAGTTTGCTTAAAAAATTAAAAATTTTGGCATTAATGGTCCACTGCATCAGTGGATTAAAGATTTTCTGATAGGGAGAGAACAAACTGTAATAATAAATGGCTCTAAATCAACACCGATAACAGTAAACTCAGGTGTACCTCAAGGAACAGTCTTGGGTCCACTACTATTTTTAATTTACATAAATGATTTACCAAATTGCATTACTTCAGGAACAAAAGTCAGATTATTTGCAGACGATTGCATAATATATAGAACAATAAAAACAACACAAGACACAGATATTTTACAAAGAGAATTAGATGAATTACAGAAATGGGAATCAAATTGGAGCATGTCTTTAAACCCAGAAAAATGTCAGTTGTTAAGAGTAACAAAAAAACTAAAACAAATTAATTCCACTTATCTTATTCATGGCAAACCAGTAACACAGACTAAAAACGCAAAATACCTAGGTGTTATAATAAATGAAAAACTGTCATGGAATCCACATATTGATGAAACTATAAAAAAATCAAACAAAGCATTAGGATTTATTAAAAGAAATTTCTATAAATCAAATAAGAACATAAAACTAAAATGTTATTTAACCTTGGTTAGGCCAATAATAGAATATGCATCCTCCGTTTGGGACCCCTCAACTCAAGAAAACATTAAGAAACTGGAACAGACACAAAATAGAGCAGTGAGATTCATAACAAATGAATATTCACATTTGACTAGAGTAACACCTATAGTAAAATCACTAAATTTAGAAAACCTTCAGGACAGAAGACTCAAAAGTAAAGTAGCAATTATACATAAAAAACTGAACCATAATCTTCAAATACAAAATTTAATAAAATACTCTGAAAGACACAAAGATAAAGGCACATTCCTCGTCCCATATGCTAGGACAAATTTGTACAAATACTCCTTCTTCCCTAGTGCTATTAGAGCATGGAATGGGTTGCCTGAGCTAGCTAGGAAAACCAGTGACTTGGCAGAATTTAAGTCATTGATTAATATGCATGACTAAATGCATGACGCGTAGGACGTAATCATCTTCTTTTTTGAAGTAACGTCTGTATTATATAAGATAAGAAGACACCCAATCTCGGTTCAAGATAAAATTTTAAATTCTGCACAGTTATTTCTTGTACCTGATGATACAAGAATCAATATAAAAAAATAACCAATTAGCTAAGTAACTATTGGTTAGTAATTATTTTGTTGGGTATCGAACAATGGGAAGAAATTGTACTAGACAGAAGTGTTGGTATAAGTTGAATTAGTTCCCTTGAGGAGGCTATAGCCATGTAGTTTGAATTGAAGTTGTACACCTTTTTAAAAATGTATTTAAAAAGCGATTACGGTAACATGCCCCCTTCTTCCCCCTCCCCTTTCCCAACTGGTCCCAGACAAGTGATAGGATCATAGCGCATTGAGAAAGGTGAAAGCATGAAAATGCGCTAATAAAAAACAATTAATAAAAATATTTCTAATTAGTCTAGATCTATTACAAATCAAATTATATGACTGATTCAAACTAATTAATACAATCAAACTTATTTAAGGCTTTTTTAAAAGTATTTATATATTTTTCTTGTTAATTTTAAGATTGATCTAAAACTCTAAATATTTTCCATGAAGATTGGACATACCCTTGGATTATCATCATATCGCATTAGAAGAGAAAAGAGAGAAAGAGGGAGTAAAAGAATGGAGGAGCAGCTTACATAAAGACGAGGATGATGATGAGGACGAACTGCAACAGTCAGAAGCACATGGTAACATCATGCAAACAATAGGCATAATACATACATAACAGTAATACATGCATATTAAGTAACACACTATATATATGTGTATGTATTATAAGGCCTACTACCTATACTTACTAAAAGGAAAGTATATCTAATAACAATTCCACAATAAGTTTTAGATTCTAAATTGTTGAAGGTCAGTATCAGATCTACACACGCAATAGCTTTGGACCCCCAATAAATATTTGGCACTGACACACACACACACACACACACACACACACATATATATATATATTTATATATATATATATATATATATACATATATATATATATATATATATATTGATGCAACTCTAGGTTAGGCACGCAACGAAAAGGCATGCAACTCAACACAGTTTAACAGGAAATAAATAGTTGTGTTTATTCACCAGGGTAAACACATAACATCCTTCAACTTCCTCAGAGTCTTATTACTAAGTATACCAGTCCTTTGCTACTTAACCCAAATGTGGACCAACATTCCGCTTCACTCCAGGTCCCTTCTACATCCTTCAGGCAGCACAAAAGTTGTCCTCTTAGTTTCCCAAACATTCAGATTCTGCACAATCCATCAATCAATCAATCAATGCACTGTTATTCTCCCTCTTCTAGTGTCTTCCTGTTTACGTTCACTAGTGCGCTAGTGCGCACCTCAAGCACTGGTGCAAGGCAGGGTTACAACAATATATATATATATATATATATATATGAGACCTTCACTTACAAAGGTTTCCATATCTCAAATAACTTAGAACCTTTTCAAGTCTAAAAATTGCAATGGTGCCAACTAAATAATAGAAATTAGTTTATACTACAAGCAGGAGAGATTTAAAAATTGATTTTAAAGTGCTAAAAAGTGCGCACAATTTAACACAAATCTTTAAAATTACATAGCTCATCAACATTTCCTGTTTTCTTTACACCAGATACATTAAATAGCTAGCTAGTTATAGTTACCCACCATTGATGAAATTCTCCAATAATATAACTTATAATAACCTTGTGTTGATGATATTATAGTATTTCAATAAATATGTATTATAATTAGGTATTAAAAACCCAGTAGGGCTATACAGTACCTTTGTGGTGATGGGGCTTATGATGGGTAGAACGACAATGACTGAACACTATTGGCTCAAAACTATTCAATTTTGTACTTTTTTTGTCATATTATACATGAATAAGCAAAGAAGTAATGCAAATTTTTGGGCAGTTAATAACGAGGTTATCAGATTTTTTTGACAACCATTAACGAGGGAATCAAGTAGCAACTCCTTGACAAGTAAGATTAACAAAGTGACCATCTAAAAATGAAAGAACTTTTAAAATACCAAGCAATCAAATAGATTCACACTTAATACACTTTGGTTAATTTTATATTTAACTGTGTATATTTCTTTTAATTACCTTGTCAGAGACAGCAGTCTTGTCACCAACAGAAGTCACAGATGTAGCAGAGTGTGAGAGTGATTCAACTGACACAGAAGAACGAGTTCCTTCAGATCATGTAGGTCAGTAACTAAATCCAAGATATTAAAGACTACTTTGAGTCTTTTAGTTGAATGAGTCATTGTAAATTTGAGTGAAAACTGCCTATTCTTCCCCCCCCCCCCCCCCCCCCCCCCCCCCCCCCAAGTTTTAATCTAAGCTTTTTTTTTTTTTAAATATATCAACAAATTAAAGAGCTGAAAAAAAAATTGATTGTCTTGGCTTTCTTGAAGAGAGAGTCAAACACCAAAACCTTTGGATAAAAACTTATTATGCAAATGTCTCAATTTAAATGGTACAAAAAATGTGTTCAACTAAATTATAAGAACTATTTATATTGAAGATTTAAAGTATGAGTTATCTTTCATGAAATGGTGGAGAACTTTGCAATGGAAGGCCGAAACACTTGGAATGGAAACTTATATTATTATAAACTTTGTACTGTGCAATTACACTCACATACACAAATATACAAATGCATCAATTGCAGCCTAGATTTTTGTGTTTGCTCAGTTTATAGGTAAACATTTATGTTTGCTTTGATGTGATATATTAACTACAGGAAATTACTTAGTCAATCTAAGGGAGAGTATAAAATCTAAAGTCTATGAATTCGACTTTAATGTTTCTTTATGTTTGAAAATAATAAAAAAAAATTTCTGTCGAAAGATCTCGACATGATGTTACATGTGATCAAAATAAAATCCACAAAATACACAGTCTACCCAGCTTATTGCGCAGCTATAAAAACGGTGAGTTGCTAATCTTATAATTATTATTGCTATTTCATTAGACCCTCTTAGTTTTATAAAGTTTAGTTACAGTATCATTTTCTGTTTTTTTTATGTTGATCACCCTAAAGAATAGGAGTGCCAACTTTAAGAGAAAATTTTTTAAAATAAATAATGCTAAAAAGTATCTAAAACTATCCATACAAAAGGCCACCTTTATAAAAATAGATAGCCTTGACATTATGCCTTGTTTTCAATTATTAAATTGATTAGCATGTAAAGTAAAGATCCCCTTTCAGATCTTGCAATCTTAGGGCTGAGGATGTTAAGGTCATCTGTTGTTTTTTTTTGGCCAGCAATTAATGAGCAGGGTATCATGTGACCAGGACAACAATAAACACTTTTACTTTCCTCAACTAAAGTCAGGTACCCATTGAAGTTGGGTGGACTCTGAGGTCCCCTAAAAATCCTGAAATTCAAAATCCCAGTCTTCACTGGGATTTGAACACAGGACTCAGATTCAAAAGCCAAGCACTTAACCACTTAGCCACCATATGTAAAAAAGAAAAAGACTGTTGATCCGTTTCATAAACTTCACTATGTCTAACTTATTGATATGTTAATCTTTCTTGCTTGTTGTAGTACCAAGAATGGTTGTCGGAGAGTAATAACACAAAGAATCTACCCCAAGACACAGTGACTAACATGAGAGGCCAGCTTGACCTATATAAGAGTGCAGTGTCCAAGTATGAGGCATGGGCAGACCACGATGACAACAAGACGGCTTGCCTCAAGTATGAAGAGATCAGTTTAGCTTTAAAAAAAGCTTCAGATTTGGGGCCACCACCAGATGCAGTTACAAAAGCACTAGTGAGTTTACATTGTTGTTGTTATATGCAGAATGCTAATTTTTTAAATGTTTACAGTATTTTTGTTAGCTCATGAATAATAAATAAGATACACAGGAGTTAAAACAATATCAATATGACAAACACATACACAGTCTCTCTCTCATTTTCTTTGTTTGCAACTGTCTCTTCTTGAGCCTGTTTTTAGCTATTTCTATTGTTAGCTATTTAACTATCTCTTTCTTTCGCTGTCTTCAACTCTATAACTCTATAGGATGGCTGGGTGGTTGTGTGGTTTGTGGGCTGAACTGTGGTTCTGACTTATTGATGGTCGCTGATTCAAACCCTGCCAGCTTCCATCCCCCGTTGTCCTGTGGGAGGTTTGTACTGGGAAGTAATTATCTTCAACTCTGAAGGTACATCTGGAACATGTAAAACATTTGACAAACCCCCCTCATTCTCCCTCCCTCTCTCTCTCTCCTCTACTTTGTCTGCATTTGTTTCTTCTTGAGTCTTTTTTTAGCTATATAACTCTCTCTTTCTTTCTTTCTCATTCTATAACTTTATACCCTCCATTCTCTCTCTCTCTCTTTTCTCTCTCCTTTTTTTCTCATCTCTCTCTCTCTCCCCTATTCCTCACCTTTCTCCATTCCTTTCCTATTCTCTCTTTCTCTCTCTCTTTTTTTACACAGCATGGCATTCTATGTCCCTTTTTTCGCCAAAATTACAACATATTAAGCAAATCAATGTTCACTTTCTGACATGGCTTCTAGTACAACTACTTTTAACTAATAAACAAATATACAGGAGCTTACTATTACCGTAAATTCATGTTTCAAAATTAAAATTTAAATACAAACTTTGATCTACTCTAGGCCTCCATTTCAAATTTAGCATTGTTCTTATCAAACTAAGACTGAAATTTCATTTTATCAGTGTATAAATATCTTTCACATTTTAGGCTTTTCTTATTTCTTTATTTTAGAATGATACATTGAACAATGAGGAAAACTCTCAGAAGCAAGTGAAGGTGTATAATGAAATGGTGCAAGAAATTATAATGAGCATTGACTCTGTAGAAGTGTGAGACTCGACCCTAGGTGTAGTTTGTTGCAGACGTCTGATGGTGTGTTTGCAGACATCTGATGATGTGTTTGCAGACGTGAAGATGTGATTGCATGGGAAGATCATACAGCTTGAGTATATGTGTATGGGTCCTTGTCAAAAAAGGTTTTACTCTGCACCTACTGGCTGATAATTTCAGAGTTGTCTGGTAGCAATCTGTGAGACAGGCCTAACCTTTACCTTTAAAAGACAATAGAATGTATTTAATTAAAAAGACATATTCTTTTTTTTAAGATGCCACATAAGTAACAAGTAATAGCAGGATGTATTGTTATTTACCATTTTAAATAAAACATTATAATAACTATAATAATCTCCTTTATTTTGTATACAGATTAGCAGTAACAGAAAATTAGTTTGTCTATTATGATAACATTACTAATTTGACTTTGATGGGAAAGTGTTATAAAGATTCTTTTTATATGACTTGCTTCTAAGTATGATATTACTGTTATATTCATTTGTGATGAACACGAGTGTGGAATGTGTTCAATAAATGAACCTAATGGAGGCTTTTAAACTTTGAACACAATGAAAAATACAGGTTTCTGTGAT
The DNA here is from genome assembly GCA_030265305.1 of Biomphalaria pfeifferi. NCBI lineage: Eukaryota > Metazoa > Mollusca > Gastropoda > Planorbidae > Biomphalaria > Biomphalaria pfeifferi. Next base: position 67,498 of record JASAOG010000177.1, on the reverse strand, counting down.
GATGTGCTAAACTCATAGAGAAAATAATCACTCTTCTTCTACTTCTAGCCAGATATTTTGCCGTTGAGATCTCTCAATTGTGTAGTACCGGTATGTAACATAAAAAAATATCATGCTGTTCTTCTCAGCTACTTTGTACTGCAATAACAGAGTTGATAGTGCTGTGTTGTTGAGGAAATAGCCTAGAGCCTGTTTGAGGTGAATAATTTGGAACATTCATAAATAAAGCATTGTCTCTGAGTTCCAAAGAGTAAAGAAGAGTGCTGAATATTAATGAGGCTAAACTGAACACATTGGAAAAAATGTAAAAAAAAAAAAATGTAATCAGATAAGACAATCCAGTAAGGAACCAACAATTAGAGCAAACAATAACATCTATCTTTGGTTTAGTAATTTTACCATTTTTAAAGATCCTCAGAGCTTGGAGATATACCTTGAAGATACTGTAACTTTAAAGTGGAGAGGAGGCATGACAGAAAACAACATTAGCATGACAAACAATACAAATAAAATGCACAGGTGTCCTATTCGGTGAGACATTCAGGATTGCAGGAAGTGGATAGAAAAACTGATTATCGGACATTTAATGGTGTTCAAAAATCTGTTTAAAATACATTTTATTCTTTATCTATTTTGTTTTCGCTGTCACAATAATAAGCAAGAGAAAATATAAGTGTTTCTGTTGAGTAAAGTTTTGGGAACAGAAAAGGCGTTTCTAAGGTGTTTTTTTTTTTTACTTTTATTATACTATGTGTGGGCTTAGCTGTTGGGAGCTATTATTATTCTTTTTTTTTTTTCTTGCTTCTCAATAATCTAATATTTGTTCTGTAAGTTCTACCTAAGCTACTAGTTTGTTGTTTTTAAATTGCTAGAACATTTGTTTTAAATCTCGTATGAAATCATGTAAATGTGTCAAATTGTCAGGCATTTTTAAGGCAGCTTCATTATTTCTAGTTGTAAGTTCTCATCTAGCATGACATTAAAACCCCTTCAATTCCATCAGTTTTTGTTATGTGATACAGTTATAATAGTCAGTTTACATGATTTGTATGAATACTATGAATTTAGGTGTCAAAGGCATGAAAAGTGCTAAATGAATTATGGAATGTGTGGATATTTCCCTTTGCTTAGTTATTAAGAGGCCACACGAATAAAGCCATTTAATCAAGACAAGATAGAAATACAACGTATCAAAGACAGAGTTTTAATAGGACAATAAGAAATTCAGTATTTCAAAAATATATTTAAAATTTAAATGTTGTTTCCTTTCAATCTGATCTAACGACAGAGTTCTTAAAGGAGCATATGTTAATGATGCATTTCTCAAATTCATAATCAAGCATAAATTTGACATTGTTTATAAAGTTTATAAAATATTACAATATTGATAGTTTAGAAATAATCACAAAGTGAATTTATCAATTCCTTGTGTGTGGTTTTGCATAGAGATAGAATCTTAACTTTCGGCATTCAAACTTATGATTATTGTGATTTATGTTTGTGCAAATGTATATGTACAACTAACTTTTGAGAGACAATGAATGTATTAGTGTCGATGATTTCTTCTCCTTTTATCTGGACGTAATCTGCTGTAACTAGGCAAGCCAATACTTTAGCGGCATCTGTACATAACAAAGACGGAATGACATTAATCATACATTACGTAAAGCTCTACCAATATTTATTAAATAAACAAACATAATGCCTGTAACCCTATATACATTGTTTTGCGCAAATTTAAATGTTCAATTGTCTTTTCAGTCTGTCAGTATTTGTGTTTAATTTCAATTCGCTGAAATGTCTCAGATTTGTCAATTTCATTGTAATAAGTTGAAAAAAAAATCATTGCTTGAAACCATTATTTTTTCAATTTTGAAAACGATTAAAGAACATCAAACTAAATATATTTATTTTTGTTTCCTTTCCATTTAATTACTCGAAATTATGATTTAGATTAGAATTAGATTTAGTGACATAAACACAAAAAAACGACCTACATATTTTCTTAGTAAAAAATATTATTCGGACCTTATGGAAACGGGTATTGCACGGTATAACAAAGCCTATCAACTAGATCAATAATTTGCAGCGTATATCTTATTTAAACAATGGCGTAGACGACGCTATTATTTTATAGTCTACAGCAAAACAAAATATTAATTAAAAAAACAAGATGTGTATGTTAAAAACTCGAAAAAGAAAGTCACTATGTTTTAAGCCCTAAGAGTTAATAACATGATAAACCGGTGAATACATTACGAAGATTTAAGTTATCACCCAATGAAGCCTCCAATAATTGACATATAAGAATCTTCAAATTAAGTAGACTAGATTCAAGCCAACGATGGCTAGAAAAAAATGAGTTGCCTGCATCCACAATGAAAACCCGTGACAATGTTACCGGAATACATACTTTCCCGGTAACAGCTATATATTTAATTAGAGGTTCATCCTTCTAAACTAAAGAGTTTCAAATTTATTTTTTCTGTTGTTACATGACGTAATATTTTAAATCAAATCATCATCGTCAAAGATTGTTACACCGGCCTAAATAAATATCAGCAAAGAAAATTATTTTATTAACCTAAAAAATCTGACAAAATTTCGATAACATTGTCCCGAGGCCAAGAGAAGTGTTATAGAAGCAAATACAGAATTGACACGGTCGAAAATATCCTGAAAATCTATCTCTAAACCACACTGACTTGCAGAGAACACAATTTGGGAAGTTCGTCACAGCAAGGATTTATCTTGCTATCGGCAATGACAGTAAGATAATGCAATTGGAAGCAGTCAGACGTGGCCACTTTTATTTTGCAAAGGGTTAGGCCTACATGCTGGGAGAACATCGGAGCCAGGCGCTTACTGTCTTTTGAATTTTCGTCTGTACTTCATCAAGTGTTTGAAAGTCATCAAGCTTTGTTTTAACTGTTTCATGCGAAATTTCAGCAAGACACTCCTCAGAGACTATCCTTTTCATGCTCTTGGTGTTCTTTCCACCGGAAGAGTATATCAGCCTTACTGGTGAAAATTTTTAGAGGCACTATTGTCTGTTATTTTGGGCCGTAGGTAGAACTTATTTGCGTAATGAAGAATGTAATGAAGAATTGAGAGCTATAGATTTTTTTAAAACTTAAAATGAGCCCGTTAATGTAGTGGAATATATTTGTAGAAATAACTTGTTCAAATTTATAATTGTATATCGAATTTTTTTAACCTATATCAGTGTCAGTGGCGAGCAGCGACTAGTCATTTTCAAAATTAATGTGATAGAAATTACCTTACATTATCAAAATTTAAAAAAGACAATCAACGCTGGCAAAGAGAGATAGGAAGACGTGTTTTGAATTCTTTCAATTATAAGAATTAGAAAATACTTTGTTTTTGGTTTTTGTAAGAACTTATTGTGAGCATGCTTATTTAGATTAGACTATTTAAATGATTAGCAATAAGTGTTCAACTGTTTAAAAACGTAACGTTATATATTACATGTATATAGCTCCTCCACATTTTTCATTACCTATGGACTTGAAGATGGCTGTAAAGTCCAATCATCGCTTTAAAAAGCCGCCGCATATGTGGCATGGGTGAGTTAGGTCAGTTGCAGATAGGCCTGCTTCTTCTCTCAGCTTTTTGTTGGTTCGGCGCTCTTTCACCCTGGCCACTCTTCTTGCTTCAAATCTTGAGACTTCGAAACTCACAGCTTCACGCCATGAGGAGTGATCGAGAGCTAGTGCTTCCGCGCCGTGAATGTCGGTATCGCATTCCTTGAAGGAGCTCTTGAGAGTGTCTTTGTAGCGCTTTCCTGCACACAACTCCCCTTACAGAAGTCGCTTAGGAAGGCGATTTTCTGGCATGCGGACTAGATGTCCCGCATTGATACTGTGCATGTTGGACAGCTTTAAGATTTCTGTGTCTGGTATTTGGTCGGACCAATATATATATGTGAGCAGATCAGGAGGCGTGAGTGGGAGACCTTTTCTTATTTGCTCAACATAAAATTCTATAACAGTAGGCAGATGTTAGCGCTACTGGGTGGGCTCAATCTGTGACACCTCAGTCTACGACCAAGGGGCTAGAGTCACCTAAGTAACCAGACATACTAAACTAAACTAAATGAAAGCAAGAACAAACTTTACTTTAGGATAAATAAAACAAAAAGAAACTTTATTTACATACAAAAATAAATCAGTAATAAAAAATATAATATAATATATACACTAACTTGACTATAACCACTACTACTGAACCCAGCAACTAACTAAAACCCTCTACACCACTACAAACAATAACAAACTAACCAAACCAACTATCTATAACTAAACTGTCTAAACCACTACACTAGACCTAGATCTACACTAACACACTACAATAAACTAGTCTAGATCTACAATATTCTACTACTACAACCAACCCATAACACTAAAACAAGAACACCTTAGTTAGTACCTTACTATTACTCAGACTAAGGCTGACTAAGCCACTAAGGCAACACTACAGGAACAAAATAAATCTAGATCTACAGTCTACAGCAGAGTCCCAGAGTAATAGCAGTTGTAGCACAGCAGAGTAATAGCAGCATGTATTTCAGCAGTTAGATCTATATTCAGCAGTAATAATAGCAGGCCGTCCCAGGTACAGAATAATAAAATAATTACACGACAGACCACAAAGATCTTCGGCTGTCACACAGACATACTATACTTTAAGACAGCATGTAGTACTTCACTTTTATACTATCCCGTCTTTCACCTATATAAATATGCGGAAGTATAATTATAAAATCTGACACTAACCTATAAAAATAAAATATACAAAAATAGCTCTGGGAGCGCAAGCTCACACATATAAACAAATACTGAGAAACTTCGAAGCAGTTTATAATTCTTATCCTAGAAACAAATGGGGTTTGCCTTTCTTCTTTTTGCTCCCAACCACCGTGATGGCCCTGATTATCTTATCTTAGAAATTACAGACGTTTATTTTTTTCACAAGAGAAGATAATTACGTGCTACGCGTATTCATGTGTTAAATCTAGTCATACTTGCTAGTCAGTCTCTTTAACTCAACTCTGCTAAGTCGTTGGTCAGTGGCGTAGCTGGGGTGGGGGGGGGGGGGAGGGGATCCAAATGTGAAAATCCTCTGGGCCCCCACTTGAGTGTCCAATTTTTTTTTACATTAAATATTAAGCCAATGTCGTGTTATCTTGCTATTCATGTTATTATGTAAATTAGTGACCACGTTGCATGTATTCCACACATTAGACTTATATATTTTTTAAGGACACTATCTCGTGTTTTGATATCGAATGTCAAAATGCAGGGGCCCCTAAAGAGGCCAAGCCACCCGGACCCCCAGAATTGTTACGCCACTTTAGTTGGTTAACCCATATTCCATGCTCTAATGGAATTAGGGAAAAATGAGCACTTGTATGAATTTGTCCTAGCATATGAAATACGAAATATGGCTAAGATATATAATGATGTTAAATTACATGTGTATGGAATAATGAGTAACTATATATATATATATATATATATATATATAACAGCCCGGTTTTAACACACAGTTTCTTTACTAAAATAAGTGTCCATACTCAGTAGGGCTAAATTAGTTACCACGAACACATTGCATCTGTCGCGTATAGAATAGTGCAAGAGATAGTGAGCACCTTCTGTGCAATGAGGATAATATAGATATTGATTCTAATTGGAAAGAAAAGAAAGAATGGAAAATCCCAATGATCATCCCTGATTTATCTATGTAATGCATATAGCTTACATCGATTTGTTGACTATGACGTAATTGTCTCCGTTCTACGTATAAAAACTTAAGCTAACTCATTATTATCAAGTCACCTGCATCATATAATAGCTAAATTTTATTAAGGCCAACAAAGATGGACATCTATAGACTCTAGTTACGTACAAGTTTACGTCCATTAAAGTTTAAAGCATTAAGGTTAAATAGATGATGTAACAAATCAAATGTTAAATTGGTACAATGATAATATCATTTTGGTCATTTTTTAGATATAAAATGTATAAACAACTAGATCTACAACTAGATCTACATCTAGATACGGACAATAAGGAAGAATATTATTTTGGATATGCGAAAATCAAAATCGCATAGCATTTTGTTACACGTTGTTTGCCTTCCTTCTAAGGTTAACGAATAATTATATGGAAACGTGATTTCAAGTACTTATTTTATTTTTGCAGTTCTAAATTTGAACGTAAAATAAATAATTATTGAATGGACTATAAAACTATCATTATTGTAGTTTACAGAAGAAATGAGAAATCATTTTATTTTTTAACATTATTTTAAAACTATTTTGGCCTCTTCCTGATACGACGATAGTTATCTGGCCAAACACAGTTACTTTCTCTTTTGCATGCTTTGCATTGCTCGCCTTTTTCGGTACAAACAGGTATCAGCTTACTTCAAAATGTCCTTTGTCACTGTCGAACCTAGTAGCGATTTCCCATTCCAAAATTTACCTTATGGTATATTTTCAACTCCTGATAATGTAAGTTTAATTTAATTTCCTGCGTTAGCTAACAAATAATGTAGATCTATTTATTACATCCAGATCTAGGTCAAGGTATTCGCTGCTCCAATGAGAACATCCATTGGCGTCACACCTCCAACATGTACACGTCGCGTACTGTTCTCACAGAGACAGAGGAGTAGATCTACATCTAGATGTTCCAGAAATGTAGATCTAGAATCTAGATAACATCTAAATCTATTTACTACGCACTTTTCGCGGTGAATTGAGACTTGGACCAACTTTGCTACCAACCAGTACAATATTTGGCCTACTTTATTGGCTTTATTATTTATAAAAGTTTATTATATATATTGCCTCTGTCGCCTCTGAACTCTAATAAAATACTAGACTTAGACTAATATTATAAATATATATCTAGTACAGACCTGTACATATTACATACTAGTTACAGTGCATCAGTCACTAGATCGAGCCTTAGTAGATTATATAGGAGAACAGTTACGATTTTTGCTTTACTTTAAATGAATAAATGTGGGGGCGTATTGTGTAGCAGAACCTTTAGAAGAAAAAAAAAAGATAGAATAATTCTTAAAGAAAAGTACATTAGAAAATTTTTTATATAAATTATTATAAATTTACATATATAATAAATTTAACAATGCTACTTTATTGAACAAAAAACTAAATAATACAAATGAATTGGTGCTACAACAAAAGAGCTTACACATTTGATCTACAGTTCTAAAAAATGCAAAGAAATTGTATAATTTTTTTGTATAATGTTAAGCAAATAAAACTTCCTATCTTCTGAACACCTGATGCACTAAAAATTAGCTATTTATATTTATTAGCCAATTCCCAATATGGGTTCACATTACCAAGATCATCAGATGATGTATTATTTTGTCCATACATGGCACACCTTTCAAACAAAATTAACTAAAACCTCCATAAATAATAATTATAATTGAAATATTTATTTACTATTGCTATTATTCAAAATTTGAAACTGGCCAATATGCACAGTGGCCTTATAGTCAAGAGAAAGAAAAAGAAAGCTGCCCTATCAGCTAGCCCTAAAATAAATATGCACACATACATGAACTCTTGCAAACTTTGCCACTCCAAAATCAGTTTCAAGACGAAACAAAACCAATGTCTCATCTGGGCGCATCTTCTGATGTCTTCAGAGATAGAAGGAGCCATATATAGTCTATATATTGCTATTATAATTGTCTTTTCAAAAACTAACAGATTATCAATTTTAGTGTCTTTATTCATTTGTTTCTGTCCCATCAGCTAAGGCCAAGGATTGGTGTTGCCATTGGAAGTCTGGTATTAGATCTGTCTGTCGTGAAACATTTTTTTGATGGTCCAGTGCTAAGCAGCAAACAATATGTATTTGAACAGGTTAGAGAAAAATAGGTTTTGTGTATATATTACATATTTACTTTTTTTTTTTATGTACTCTTTATCTTGGTCCAGTCCAGGTATTTCTCTCATTATCTGTCGGTCTTTGGTGCATTACACATGATAAAGCTGCAACAAGAAATAGGGCCGGCCTTAGGCAAATTAGGCAGCTGCCTAAGGCCTCCAACTGGTGGTGGCCTAACAGAGGACTTATTATAATTTTTTAGACAAGAAATAGTGCCCAATATTACTGTTGACATTGTATACTAGGTTTTAAATTAAATGCGTAATTTTATTTTTCCTCTGTTTATTTATTTATTTTTTTTTTCTATTTCATTTGGGGCCTCCCAATTCACTTCACCTCCAGGGCCTCCAATTCGCTAAGGCTGGCGCTGCAAGGGAGTTCAGCTTTGGTTGGGCTGGTCATATTACATCATGTCTGGTCTTAACCATTCACATCAATGTTTTTTTTTCTTCCTGTCGTAATATTTTATAATTAATCTCTTTAATTTCATCCAGTTACACTAATGGCTATGAAGGTATAGTATGCCTATACATATAGGTTATACTTAAACTGGAAAACATTTTCCTTGAAAAAATGGACATCTTTTATTTTTTTAACAGCCAACTCTTAATGCTTTTATGGGGTTGGGCAGAGCAGCCTGGAGTGAAGCCCGCGCAACCTTGCAGAAAATTCTATCGGCATCAGAGCCAGTGCTTAGAGATGATTCAGATCTAAGATCAAGGTTTGTTTGTATAAAATTTCGTATTAATATATATTAAAAAAAAATCTTTTTATTTGTTTTACTGCTATATAGTTCGTCCATCGTGGTTCGATGATAACCACTTTGTCATCCAGGGGGCTGAGGGCTTTGCACTGGGGTTATATGCCTCCTCATGTGGTTGGTGAGAACTATGTGAGCCTGGAATGTTTGGCCGCACACTTGGCAGGTTATTCCAGCTGGAGCTAGTGTCGTTTGTCTTGCTTTTCTTTTCTGGCGTTGTTCTTTTTTCCTCAGCAATCTGTGCGCCAGTTTTCACAGCGCGACGCCATGATGCTCTGTCATGTGCCTCTGTCTCCCAGGTGCCTGGGTCTATGCTGAACGCCTTCAGAGAAGCTTTGAGGGTGTCCCTGAAGTGCTTTCTTTGACCACCTTGCGAGCGCTTTCCTTCACTTAAATGGCCAAACAAGAATCGTTTAGGGATGCGGTGGTCTTCCATTCTGTAGATGTGACCTGCCCATCGCAGCTGGGACTGCATCAGGATTGTGTGGATGCTTCGAAGAACTTCTGTATCTGGTATTTTGTCTTGCCATTTGCCATTTAGTATTTTTCTCAGACATGTCATGTGGAAGTGGTTTAGTTTCTTTGCATGTTTACTGTACACTGTCCATGTTTCTGAGGCATAGAGCAATGTATGGAGGATGACGGCTCTAAAGACCCCTAGCTTTGTGTTTGTGGTGATGCCACGTCTGTTCCAGACAGTTTTAGACAGTCTGCCATAGGATGCACTGGCCTTGCCGATACGCAGGTCGATTTCACTATCGATTTTTCCATTTCTGGAGAGTGTGCTGCCAAGATATGTGAATTTGTCCACTGCATTTATATCCTGTCCATTTATAGTGATGCTTGGATCCGAATAGGCTTTCCCAGGAGCAGGTAGATATATGACTTCAGTCTTGTTCTTTTGATGGTAAGGCCAAAGTCTGAGCATGCTCTTGAAAAGTCACTGACGATGCTCTGCAGATCGTTTTCAGAGCAGGCATTTAGGGCACAGTCGTCAGCAAATAGAAAGTCTCTGATAACTGCTGCATTTGTTTTTTATTTTGCTTTAAGCCGCCTCGGGTTGAATAGGCCACCATCAAATCTGTACGATATATTTATCCCGTTGTTTTCTCTATTTGTGAATGCATCTGTCAGCATAGTGGAGAACATGATACTGAACAGTGTAGGTGCTAGGACACAGCCTTGTTTTACCCCGTTTGATACTTCGAAGGGCTCTGATGGCTCTCCACTTTCTTGGACACGAGCCTTCATGCCATCATGAAATAGTCTCACCATGGTTATGAATTTTTGTGGACAGCCATACTTTGACATGATCTTCCAGAGTCCTTCTCTGCTAACAGTGTTGAATGCCTTTGTTAAGTCGACATATATTGAGAACAGGTCAGCATTTTGTTCTTGGCATTTTTCCTGGAGCTGCCTTGCTGCAAAGATCATGTCTATGGTTCGACGCTCTTTTCTGAAGCCGCACTGGCTTTCTGGTAGTAGACCATATTCTATGTGTTGCATGAGATGATTTAGTAGGATGCGTGCAAGGATTTTCCAAGCAATAGAGAGAAGAGATATTCCTCTGTGGCTGTCGCAGATCCGGCGGTTTCCTTTTCGCTTGTATAAATGAACAATTGTGGCATCTTTAAAGTCTTTTGGTATTGACTTTTTTTTCCCACATAATTAAGAAGAGCTTATGAAGTCTTTCAATCAGGGCTAATCCACCTTTTTTATAGACCTCTGCAGGAATGGAGTCAGCTCCTGGGTCTTTTCCGCTTGCGAGCTGTTGAATGGCAAGATCGGTTTCCTTTAGAGTAGGGGGGGGGGGGTCATCCATTTTTTCATTTATTGGTACTTGCTGTAGCCTGTCTATGGCCGCTTCATTTATGATGGAAGGGGTATTGAGAACCTTTTCGAAGTGCTCTGCCCAGCATTTTAGGATTTCTTCCTTATCTGTCAATAGGATTGTCCTATCAGCATTTAATAGAGGTGATGAGCCTGACTTTGTGTGTCCATAGATATCGTTTATGGCATGGTAGAAGTTCTTCATATCGTGCTTGTCAGCAAATTCCAGTATTGTTTCCACTTTATTGCTAAGCCAGGTATCTTGCATTTGGCGTAACTGTTTTTGCACATTTTTGCAGATGTTAGTGAATGCATCTTTAGTGGACTGGGAGTTTAGGTTGTTCAGATACAATTTGTGGAGCTTGTGCTTTTCATCTAATAGTTTTCCGATCTCAGTATTGTTTTCATCAAACCAGTCCTGATGCTTTCTTTCCATAGGACCGAGTATGTTTAATGCTGTGCTATAGATGGCTTCTTTGAAGCATTCCCAGCTTTTATCTACATTTGATTCAGTTGTAAGGGTGGACTTGAGGCAGTTCTCTATCGCATCTGCAAGTGACTTTTCAGTTTTGTCATCTGCTAAGCTGGCCGTGTTTAGCCTTTTTAGGGGTTTAGATTTTTGCGGACGTCTCTTTGGTTGAATACGGATGTTTAGTTTTGTGATGATGAGGCGGTGGTCTGTTCCACATTCTGCACCACAGCAAGATTTGGTGACACGAATGTCCTGACCGTCAGATTGTCTGGTGATGACGTAATCTATGAGGTGCCAGTGTCTTGAGCGGGGATGCATCCAGGAAGTTCGCTTTCTCGTTGGAAGACTGAATATTGTGTTTGATATGAGCAGCTTGTGTTTAGCACAGGTCTGGAGTAGTATAATCCGTTGCTGTTGCATTGACCTATCCCGAATTTGCCTAAGACTCCTTTCCAGATGTGATGGTCAGAGCCGACTCTTGCGTTAAAGTCACCAAGAATCAGTAGCTTTTCTGTTTTTGGAATATCAAGTAAGGTGGAGTTTAGTTCTTCGTAGAACTTTGCTATGGCATCATCTGGGTTGGTCATGGTGGGTGTGTAACAGCTAACAATGGAAATATATTTCTTTCTGTTTTGTAAAGGCAGCTTTAGGGTCATGAGCCTATCACTAATTCCTTTGGGAGGCCCGACTAGTTTAGATACTATTAATGTTTTTATGGCAAAACCGACTCCAGATTCTTTGTAGTACTTCAGTGCTTCTACCGCTCCAGAAGAAAGTATATCCAGCTCCTCTTTCGCAGAGTTCACCTTCATCTCCAAGCCGAGTCTCGCTTAGTGCTGCTGTATCTGTGGAGCTCTAGTGCAGCTCGTCTTTGTGGTCTATCAGATGTGTTGTTGTCAAGAAGTATGCGCCTATGGTAAGAGGAACTATCCTCGTCTTTTTCTTTGAATTTCGACCGCTTGAGTAAGGTTCCCGCCAACTGCGGTAGGCTGGCTAGGGTAGTTTTGAGCAGGCAATTTTTGGGCAGCTTTTCTAGCCCTGTCCTCATGCTATGGAGGTGAGCAGTGCACTCCTAAGGGCTGCTCAGCCACTCAGGGGGCTGCCGGACTCCACTGCTGCTCTGTGTCAGTGGTGAACGACCATATGGCCTGAGTCGCCTGTGTGCAGGGTTGCAGCTACGGCTTCCAGTGTGCCCACACCTACCGCTTCACTGCTTGCCTGTCGCCACAGGACTTTGGTTTGGTTGTGTTTGGCGGGGGGTGACAAGTGACTTGCGCTGGAATTTGGATTAAAGTGAGGAGGATTCGCGCAACACTTCGACCTCACTCTCTCGCCCTAAAGCCCGTTCTTTTCTGGAAGCAAGATTTGGTCAAGACGTCCGGGGACAATTTTGGGTGTAGTGGATGACCAGAGACTTTCTGTGTGTCTTGTCCTGCTCTTGAGTGCTCCACAGCACTGTGCTGGTACTTGCCTTTCTGTCCGATTAGTCAAGTTTTGTGACGTTACGCACAGGCCGCCAAGCCCAGACTTCACATGCTAGGTTTGACATAACCTCAGTGTACTGAGTGCCATGGACACGTCAGATACCCTCTACCTGGTTTAGCCGGCCAGTCAAAGCCGTTTCCGGGGTGTGGCCGCTGCGCATGCTACAGCTTCTGGGAGCCACAGGTGAGAGTTGGGTACCGAGTGGGGACCAAGAGTGAGCCAGGCTACCCTCAAAAGAAGGTACGACTGCCTGTCCACTAGAGGTGCTACCCCTCCTAGATACCCCATACACCCCACTGCTAAAGCTAATATTATTATTTTTTCAACAGAGCATTTACTGCTCAAGAACAAGTCAAAATGCATTTGCCAGCTGATATTGGTAATAGTTGTTTTTTCTTAAGTTACAAAATTCATCGCTTTTATCCATAATTTCATTTCTAAAAATATCTTTAAAAAAACTAGTCAATAAATTTATGGCATCTAGTCAATAGATTTTTTATTGAGACTCTTTTTATATATAAATAAATATGTAAATAAATAAATAAACTATCTTGATAACACTGTATACAAATAATTAAATACTCTATAAATTCGTATTTGTTTATACATTTAAAGCTGCAGTTTTGTAGCGTTGTTTATTCTAGGTGACTATACAGATTTTTACTCCTCTAAAAATCATGCTTTCAATGTTGGATGTATGTTTCGAGATCCAGCCAATGCTCTGAATCCTAACTGGCAAGTTTCACATTTTGTTTCTCCTATTTAGACTGACCAGATTAAAATAATTGTCCATTTTTTTGCATTGGCAGTCAATTGTTTTCTATGAAATAATAATAATAATGAAGTCTGAAGATGATTATAATAAAAAATAAATGTCTACAATAATTGAAGCTCAAAGATACTTTTTTTCCTAAATTTATGATAAGTTTTTATAAATAATAAAATAAATTGAAAACTACAATAGGCTCTTTGTTGGAGACTACTGTCTTTTCACACATATAATCTGCGGGTAATACAAAATTTTATACATCATGGCCAGTTGTTCAGAGTAAACAAGCGCGCAGGGTTTATAAAATTTATTTCTCATAAACATAGCATAAGGGAAAATATGGACATTCTGGTGGGTCTTTATACCTCCTATAGTTTGTTGTATGGTTGTGAAATGTACACTGGAAAGCTTTATGAGCATCTCATTATAAACCTTAAGAAAACAAATAGGACTGATGCAGTAGATGGTACAAATAGTACCGATGCGTCTAGAGGGACAGAGGTCTGATGAGCAACAACTTTATGTACAGGTAATTTACGGCAAGTCACACTTTGCATGTGGGGTATGTAACGGTGCAGGTTGTACTATTTTGTTTTTACTTGTTTTGTACTTTGTGCGGGGTATAGGTGTATGCAGGGTATATATATATGCGAAAATGTGGTATTATCTATAGAATTGTTACCTTTCAGGGTCCATCTCCCTGTTGGTTATCATGGTAGAGCTTCTTCTGTAGTTGTCTCTGGCACCCCAATACGCAGACCTAATGGGCAGACAAGCCCAGATGATAGTAAGTCAGTCAGTCCTTTAATTTTGATACTGTGATATATATTTTTAGTTTATTTTATTATTTTTTTTAAATTTCTTTTCTTGATATGATGCTTTGATTATTGTAAAGCTGTAATGGATTAAGATATGATTAAGGTTTATGTTTTAAAACTTTTAGTAAGAGCTTGTCTGGTCTCTTAAACAGTGTTACTGGAAAAAAAAAAATCAAGTAAAAACAGGATGATTATGTCTATTTTTGCTAAATGTTCTGACCAACGTAAGGACAAATTTAATTAGCAGATTGGTCAGTCTATAACTTATGCACAAAACTAGCAATATTTTGGGCTCTGCAGTCCACCCAGCTCCAATGGATACCTGACTTAACAAGTTGGGGAAAGTAAAGGCGACCTGACTCATTTACCTTTGGCCAAAGAAACAGATGACCTTAACATCATCTGCCTGATAGATCACAAAGTCTGAAAGGGTTATTTTACTTTTTATTTTTAATTCTCTATGCACAAAACTAGCTATATTTTGTCAACTGCATTCTCTACAACCTCTCTACAAAGTTTGTTTATATCCTTTTCCATTTTTTATTTTAATTTAAATATTAGAATGTCTTATGTGTTTAAAAAGTTCATTGGTTAGCATTTACTTTTTTAAAGTAGTGGTCCTTTATAGCAATTTCTCTGATTTTATTTCTCTACACCCCATCAGCATTAGCATATAATAAAATGATATACAATTGTAACTATTTGGATAATATGTGTATTTATTGCGGTAATAAATTAACTGGGCGTCTCAGGAAATTGTTAGCTATCACTTTTCAATGTTTCACTTAAGTTTTTTTTGTTTTGTTTTTTATTTTGTGACAAAAATTTCATTTTGTTTTATAAACTTGTATTCTAATGAAAACTACTATTAGAAATATTCCACTATTTGGTTCTATTCAGAAATGTCCCTTGATTAAATAATCTCAAAAAATCCTCTTTTTTAAAACTCTTGAGTAATTTGAGACGCTTCCATTTATACATTTCTACAACAAAGCTCTTAACTGGCAATCCTATTTTGTTTACAGCTCAGCCTCCAGTCTTTGGTCCTTGCAGACTTCTAGACTTTGAACTAGAAATGGCTTTCTTTACTGGTCCAGCTACTGAATTAGGCTCACCAATACCAATGGACAAAGCAGAAGATCATATCTTTGGTATGGTCTTGATGAATGACTGGAGTGGTGAGTCATTTTTTTCTTCCAAGTAATGTTACTTTTTGTTGGCCTCCTTCAGTCGTAAAATGACTATGGTTCATCTCGGACACTTTTTTCATGTGACTGTTGAGCCCAAATTTAGAGTACTCTTACTACAGTAGTAGAAAGAGTAGACTTTGTTGGTTATAATACAGTTTTGAAAAATGAACACAATAAGGACATTTTTATGTATAGATTGATTAAAGTATTCATTCAATCTTCATCTTTTTGTTGCCTACATATTCAATATGTGTATTTGTTCAATACTCAGTTTTGTTGCCTATATATTCAGTATGTGTATTAGTTCAATATTTCAATATTCAGTTTATCAATATATTAACTCTTTCTCTCCATAATTATTTACCACCTTTTGGTGGAATCAACGCTGTTATCGTCAGTTAGGAGAGAAAGAGTTAATTCAGTATGTGTATTATTTCAATATTCAGTTTTTTTTGTTACCTATATATTCAGTATGTGTATGTGTATTAGTTCAATATTCAGTTTTTGTTGCCTATATATTCAGTATGTGTATTTGTTCAATATTCAGATCTAAGATTTTCATTATTTTTGTTTCATCTAGCTCGAGACATACAAAAGTGGGAATATGTTCCGCTTGGTCCATTCTTAGCCAAAAATCTTGGCACCACAATATCTCCCTGGGTTGTGACCATGGATGCACTAAAACCTTTTATTGTCCCAAACTCTGAACAGGTATTGTACATTTTGTGCAAAGACAGAGTACAGTTTGTTTATCAAATACCTATGATTTAATTTACTTTGCAAAATACATTCTTAATTTGTATTTTAAAATTATGTTTCCTTCCAGAATCCAACACCTTTGCCGTACTTGCGACATTCAGACAACTATAACTTTGACATTAAGCTTGATGTTTCAATCTTTGGTTAGTATAGATGAAGAATAATATATATATACTTGAAATGATGTTGGGATTAAATACAATCTCTTTTACTTTTTCCACTTTGGAAACAAAAAAAGTTTTTTGAAATTCTTATTCATTTATATTGCATTTCATACTTTTTTGTTTCTTTTAGCTGAGGGTATGACCAAGCCTGCCGTTATCAGTCAGTCTAACTTTCAAGTGAGTATGCTGTAATAAATTTACCATTAGAAATAGTGTTCTAGGCATATGTTTTGTATATTTGAATTTGAATTTGAATTAGTGTTAGTACTATATCCATTGGGATGAGCGTTGGTTGAGTGGTAAAGCGCTTGGCATACGAACCATGGGGTCCTTTGTTCGAATCCTGGTAAAGACTGATTTTTAAATTCTGGATTTGTGAGTGTCTTTGAGTCCACCCAGCTCCAGCTTTAATGGGTACCTGACATTAATTGGGGAAAAGAAAAGGATGTTGGTCATTGTGCTGGCCACATGATACCCTCATTAACCGTGGGCCATAGAAACAGATGAACTTTATTTACATCATCTGCCCTATAGATTGCAAGGTCTGAAAGGGGAACTTTACTGTAATTTTTTACTTTTGGTTGTTACAATTTCCATTAATTGCTCAATATAAATAATTGGAAACCTATTAAAATTTCATGCAGAAACTTTTGTTTAAAATATATTACTCTTTATTATATAAGCCTTAGATTTTTAGGTTTTTGCTGGCAAAACATTTTATTTTCTGTTCTATTTATTTATTTTTTTGAATTCTGCATTTTCTTAAATTATAATGATTATTGATTTACCCTAATTTAACAAAAAATCTTATTGTTTTAGAACATGTATTGGACAATGAAGCAGCAACTTGTTCACCATACCATCACTGGCTGTAATATTAACCCTGGAGATCTGATGGGATCTGGCACCATTTCAGGCCTGGTGAGTTTTATAATTCTCTATAATACACTTGAAAGGTGGAAAGGTCAAGTGTCATTGCTGGTAGTTACTGGCCCTATCAGTTTTATGATGAAAAAATGAAAACTCCAATAGTTTGAGTAGTCCTCAACTGCAATTCGGATCGTCATTTAAAAAAAAAAAAAAATTAGACTAAGACATCTCACATTAGTTTAGAGCACAATTGTTAGTCAATGTTTCTTTCAGGTTTCAAAAATATATTGAAGTTTATCCCATTTCCCTGCTACAAGCAAAAAAAAACCTTTAAATGAAATTAGAATTTAGTGTTTCTAGCGGCCTCCGAAAGGGGAAAAGACGCTATTACTATTGTGTGAAATATCTGTCCGTCCGTCCCGTTTAGATCTCGTAAACTAGAAAAGATAGTGAAAATCTGACATCACAGTATTTTAGACCATTCAAAGTTCTGATGCGCAACGGCTCCTTTTTTTTTTCTGAAAGCGAAAAATCTAATTTTTAAAATCACTTATGCAAGCATTTTTTTATGGAGAAAAAGCTAATTAGTATGCATTATAAGTTAGACCTAATTTAAAACGAATAGTAATCTTGCAAACTGCATTTTCTTAATTAATTCTCACTTCACACATATTTTTTTTTTTTTTTTTTTGAGGATTCGAATAAGAGATTGAGCCTTTTTAAAACAATTACATCAATTATAAGACTTCAGTTAGGCCAGGAGAGGCGCAGAAGCTGAGCGGTAAAGCACTTGGTTTCTGAACCGGAGGTCCCTGGTGTGAAGACTGGGATTTTCAACATAGGAATCCTTGGCGCCTCTGAGTCCACCCAGCTCTAATGGGTACCTGACATTAATTGGGGAAAAGTAAAGGCGGTTGGTCGTTGTGCTGGCTACATGACACCTTCGTTAACCGTAGGCCACAAAAACAGATGTACTTTACATCATCTGCCCTATAGATCACAAAGTCTGAAAGGGGAACTAGTTAGGCCAGATTCACATCTAACTTTGCATTCACTTGCACCTATCCTTTGATCTGCTGGACCATTGGGGCACTACACAAGATCTGACAACCTTCTTTCTCCATTCTTATCTGTCATTTGTCTGTGATATAATTTCATTCATTCTTTCTGAAAATATTGAAGTCTGCCTGGGTGGACCACTTCGGGGGCCGATTTTGAGTTTGTGTTTCCACACAAACTGTCTTTGTGTGGTCACACGGTTACTGTGTGGTCAACCGTGACACATGGTCAAGTGTTGAGTATCGAGAGTTAGGGGACTTGGGGGAAGTGACGAGTGTGTAAACAAGAAGAGAGGAAGTCAGGGAGTGAAGTATGAGATCTGTATATAACGTTGCCGTATATATATGTTATGTTGAAATGTTACACAATTAAAAGGCACTTTAAACGTAAAAGGACTTGTTTCTTTACACTTTGTAACCTTGTTATTTTGTGGATCTGGTATATGGGATATGGTGGCCTTTTAGTAGAAAGTTTGACTAAATGGGCTCATGATCTTAAGTTTGAGTCCTGGTGAAGTTATATTTTTAATGGATGCATAACATTGTTAATGAATGTAAAGGCGTTGTTCTTTATGTTGGCCAATTCATCATTGACGCATATCTCATTGTGACCATATAGCCCTATTTCTGAGGGGCATTCTCGCCACAAGCTTCACATGCAAAAGTTGAATCCAACTGTTCATTGTGGGAAACCAGATTTTTTTTGTGTGTTCGCGGAGATCTTTGCTACTTCATTCTCCATTGCTTTTCTTACATTCACTTCACTCCAGGGTGTGGTCTTCTTAAGTATTTATATCTATGTCCACTGGCTTGATGTAGACAACCAGTTTTCTGTGTGCCTGTTTGCTAATTACAAATATATTTGGTTCCCGGTCATTTCATCCCCTGGTCACTTCATCCCCTGATATTTTCATCATCTGATCATTTTTATCTAACAAATTGTAATTTTAAAAATCATGAAATGAGCAATATTTAATGTATTCTTTTTTTATATAAATGACAAAATTGTAACACGTTAATGTTTAAAAGGAATTAAAGCAAAACTTCTACAGGCGACATGATATCACGAGAATGGGTGAACTCAGCCTTTATTAGAAAAAAATAAAACCTTATTTCAAAGCTATAAATGACGCGCCAATTTTCAAGAAAGAGCGATTGAAAAATAAAGTGAAAAATGGTCGTACTTTCACCACAGCTTGGCCTTTGATCATAAGTTATCAGCGGCACTGTCATAATTATTGTAATTGCACTTCTATCTCTCAAATGATTTTTTACTACTTCCACCAAACCTTGGCCTTCGATCCGGATAATATGATATTACAACCCCCACATCCAATAGAAGCACTATAGCTAAGTACACACCCAGATTTACAATATAATATAAGATTTCTCATTAAGAAAACAAAGTGGAAGAGGAAACACTGTAAACGCATTAGCAACAAGTCATAAAATGTTTAAAAGCATTCTACATAATCATATTTATATATAAAATATTTAATTGGGGATAAAATGACCGGTCACCATATATTTAAGTATTTAAGGGGGTACAGGATGATGTAACCAAGAAAAGATATGCTGTTGATTACACCTCCCCTCCAAATCAGATCGTAAACATTTATTGCTGCTTCATTCCAGACACCTACTTCTTTGGGGTCAATGCTAGAACTGTGTTGGAAGGGAACCCGAACAGTTGATCTGGGGAATGGCATCACAAGAAAGTTTCTACAGGATGGAGATGAGGTCATCTTTCGTGGTGAGTTGTCACTTTCCATTCTCTTTGACTATAGTATAGAGAGAAATTATTTTAGAAAAGTTGAAAGCCTTTTAGCCTCTGAATATATTTAAAAGCTAAGTAATAATTAAATAATTATAGCTTGAATTGGAAAATTAGTTTTTCTAAAAATTAATTTGTCAATTTTTAACAGAAATTTGTGAGCTGTTTGATAGTCTGTTAGTTTTAATCTCTTATTCTCATACAGAAATAGCAGTAACAGTTGTGTCATATAAGAGAAACTGAAACAAATAGCTTAATTTATAGAACTAAAAAAATTTGATTAAAGTTTAATATCATTAACTTGAAAGCTTAATGTTATCCACTTGGTAAGTAACCATTATAAACAAAGGTTGTATAGATAGTTATCTGCTATTGGTTTCAGCTTTAAGACATTTGGCAGGGCAGGCTACAATAGATGGTTGCTGGAAAAAAAAATGTTAAGACTACAAAGTATTACAAGGGATTTCATTTCTCTAGGATTTTACATTTCTGTCTGATGCCTTTTGACATCAAATATTTTATTTCATCTTAAGGCTATTGTGAAACAGAAGGCTACAGGCTTGGCTTTGGTACTTGCACAGGAAAAATTCTACCAGCACTTCAGCTTCAATTTTAAAAACAACAACAGCTATGGTCAGTCTTATCTCTACATTTGTCAATTTTGTAATGAGATTTTTAACTTTTTTTTAAGCTTAATATACATTATACTTTTTTTTTTATTATGTTGAAAAAAGAGACTTTTGTTAACACACCCTCATACAGTCATTGTAAACACATATTTTAAGTGCTTAAGAAAGAGGTCCAGCTATAAAAAAACTCTGCCTGCCACAATATGGGAATTGTTTCTTGTTGAGTGGAACTGTGCATTTTGTTATTTTTTAATTCAGTCCACTCTTTGCTAGGTTTAGGACTGTTAGATCTGAGCTAAAATACCATATAAGGTATTATTCTGCATTTATGTATATACCTTACTATTGATGTGTAATGGGCTTGATGTCTTTTATTGACTCTAAGCCTCACCTTTTTGCATATTTGAAGGAACCAAAATTCAGCTGATAATGATGGCATCCTAAACCAAAAAAAAAAAATCTTGAATTTACATGTTAAATCCACTAAATATTTGTATTGAAGGAACAGATTCATGTGTGTCATATGTTGAAAAGAAACACACACATGCTCAAAAATAATATTAACATAATCTTCAAAAGTAAAAGTAAAATGCTTTATTGACTATGGTCAAGTATTTCTAAGAAGTCTGTTGACTTTCTGTTTGGGCAGAAATATCCCTGACGCTTCAATGTTCGGGTGTTGGAGTGTCTTCATTTTCCAACTTCCTCATTCTTTGTCCATGGTGCAGATATAAAAATGATCTTGTGGCTGTCGGTTAAGTAGACATATTGGAAAAGATTTACCATGTGGATAACAAAAGAATTGGAATGTGTCAATAAAAAAATTATTTTTTTATTGTGCTAACATGCTCCACTCCATCTGCCTTACTTCTTGCATTTGTCATCTTTTTCACTTCCCTGTTCTTGTAACATGCAATGAAATAGCTGTGTCAGCATTTTTTTTTTTCTATCTCCAACCCTTGAAAATAGAGTGTGACTTACATGTTGGTGCTGTTTATATTAGATAGTTTGGTACATCCGATTACCGATTACTTTATGTATTACTTGTTCATACATTCTGTTGATGTATTTAAGAAAATTTGGTTTGTATTCAAGTGCCTTTATATTTACCCAGTAAGACTATCCTTGTGTTATATACATTTAAGCATACTTATTTTTTGTTTATTTTTTATTTAACTCTATTCTTTGTGATTCAGTTATTTAAATATGCTGAAATTTCTTATTTTTCTAAGGTTCCTATATAAACAACTCTTTCAATAATAGTTATAATTTTTTTTTAAAGAATAAATGTGTTTGACTAAACATTTGAATATGGTGGATGTAATTTAATACGTTCCTGCTATATTAAATCAATGATTGATTTAATAATTTTATTTTGGTACTTCTAATTAAGGATGCTCAAAGTTGTACTTTTTTTTTTCCTTTAGAAAGTTGGTTGTGTACTAGTAGAACAATGTTTTAATTTTAACATTCCATTGTTTTGTTTTTTTATTATTGGAATTGTGTTATGTTTTTGTCATTTTCAATAAATATGTATTACTAATGTGCATTAAATATTTATTAAATTTTTTTGCTCATACTAAAGAATTTCTATTTAGTCAGTTTAAGAAACAAGTGTTTAAAATTCACTGTAAGACTGTTGTTTTTTTTTGTAAGACATGAATCACATATTGATCAAGGTACTTCTTCTTCTAGCCAGTTTTTTTGCTGCTGAGCTGTCAGCTCTTTTGCAGACTGTGCCAAGGAAAATAGTGTGCAGTTTTCTTCAGCTGTTTAGCACTGACGTACAGAGAGTTGGTTATTTTGGGCTGGAGTGGTGGTAGGGTCAGCCTAAGGAGGATTAGGAAGGGGCATTTAAAAAGGTACAGAGGAGGGGAGCACAAAGAAAGGGTAATTCAAATAAATGCTGGCTGGACAACATGAAATAATGGACTAGCCGCTGTCAAGGTCATCTGCTAATGACATCTCTTGACCAGGATTGGCTGATGGAATTAAGCATAGAAGATTGGATGCCACATTTATCTCATCAGTAAGAACTGTCAAGGGTCCACGCTGTTGAAGTTTAAAATGACTTATTGTGTGCCAACTACTTGTAAGTAGGAAAAGAAATAACTGCATGGGGAAACTATCTGATTTTACATGTCAACGTCTTTACATGCTAAGAACAGCTGCTGACCAGGATTTGAATATGCAAAGTGTCACAGCACCCCTGCGACAAAGGTCAGATGATAATTATCCTTGGGAGTAAGAGTAAAATCATAGATTTTCTTTCACAGCACACACCAACTATCACTGACTTTAAAGAAACTTTTCCCAAAAGTTTTACTTTGGATTTCTCTTCATTTTTTATGAAAGTAGCATTATTGGGGTCCAAGATGTGGTACATTTTGAGAATCAGTCTTGGTAGAGACGGAAGTTTATACAGCTGAAAATGAAAGCAGGAGAAAAACAAAATGTTGTGCTGGTCACACGCTGGTCCCTTGTAAAACATTGACCATGAAACTTTGCCTTAACTATGACAACTCAAAAGTAAACTTACCACTTTGTCAAATACTAGCCTTTTGTTTTGATTGTACTGATGCTTGTACTGTTAACTAGCAATTGTTCTTCTTTCAGTCATGCATAACCTCATTTTTCATAACCAGGAATTTTAACTTAGGACATACAGTGCAGCAGTTGTGCTCTTTGCTCGACCAATCTTTCATTGTTAAGCACCTGTACCCGTAAATACTTGTTTTCTTGGAATCGGTTTCCTGAGACAGCCAAGAAAACTAGTGACGTTGCAGAAATGAAGTCATTGATTAAAACGCATGACTAGATTGACCTAGGAACCAGAGTAGGATGTAATCATTGACCTAGGAACCCGAGTAGGACGTAATCATTGACCTAGGAACCCGAGCAGGACGTAATCATTGACCTAGGAACCAGAGTAGGACGTAACCATTGACCTAGGAACCCGAGCAGGACATAATCATTGGCCTAGGAACCCGAGTAGGACGTAATCATTGACCTAGGAACCCGAGCAGGACGTAATCATTGACCTAGGAACCCAAGTAGGACGTAATCATTGACCTAGGAACCCAAGTAGGACGTAATCATTGACCTAGAAACCCGAGCTTGACGTAATCATTGACCTAGGAACCCGAGTAGGACGTAATCATTGACCTAGGAACCCGTGTAGGATGTAATCATTGACCTAGGAGCCCGAGTAGGATGTAATCATTGACCTAGGAACCCGAGTAGGACGTAATCATTGACCTAGGAACCCGAGCAGGATGTAATCATTGACCTAGGAACCCGAGTAGGACGTAATCATTGACCTAGGAACCCGAGTAGGACGTAATCATTGACGTAGGAACCCGAGTAGGACGAAATCATCTTTTTTTTTAAGTAACGTCTGTATTCTATACTATCAGATTTAGTCGTGTACATTTAGTTGTAAAAACAACAACAGCGCTGTACAACAGACCATAAGTACTCTTCCTCAGATTTAGCCCAAGGACATCGGGTTTCAAACCATACAGCCTAAGATTGTTATAGTTTCAAAAGTTTGTGTACAAGTATACAGCAGATTAGGAAAGTCGGGTAATAGAAATAATAATGTAAAGGAGTTCCCAAAATATATAATCAACAATATCGTTTTTGTTTTCCCTTCTTATTTAGGCCTGTGTTTAAATTGTGTTCCCATTTCTAAACTTTCATCAAGCCCCTAGACATTCATACAGAAAGTTAAGGGTAGAAAACCTTTTTTTTTCAAAGGCATGATTACGGTTCTTGGATGATTATGGTTGTGTGAAATTACTGATCTGCCTTTCGCAAAATCTGTTTAATCTCCTGGATAACACGAACTAAGCCGACGATATACAGATATGCTGTCTGGTTCTAAGTCTAGAATGCTGTCTCGGCGTGGTCTTAGAATCAGTACAGATTATTAGTCTGGAGTATGAAGAAGTAGCGGTTCTCAAATTTGAACATTTTGAATCTCGGTACGTTATGAGTTCGGGGAAAATCGAGGTGTATGTCGTGTTAAGAGTATTTTTTTTATTTATATGTAAGTTTTAGACGTTGCTTTGGAAATGAGGATTATCCCATCATGGACCAAACATTCTATATGAAGGGATGACGACAAGCCGGATCGACTGTGATGATAGCTCGAAATGCAAACCACACGGCAATTCGGCTTGAGTACATTTTTACTTGAAATGAGTTGGCAGTGGTAGCGTAGCCATGTAGAATGCAATGTTACGTAGATACGTGGGGGGGGGGGGGGGGATGAGGTCACCGGTACAGTGGTTAGCATTGTTACTATTGCTTTGGCGCGTTAGGCACTCTGTTCCATATTCTGACGCTCACCAAAGGACCTGAGAAGGGAGTGGGGGGGGGGGGGGGGGGTTAAGCGTAAAGACGAGATACCGGATAATCTCAGGCTCAGTAAGAACTGTTAAGAGTCCACACTGTTGAAGTTTTAAGTGACTTACTGTGCACCAACTACATGTGAAGGAAAAACTGCAAAGGGAAACCATCACTGATTTTCCATGTCGGCGTTTTCCCAGGTGAGAGGGAAAAAAATGGCGTTAGATATTTCCTCTTATGGCTACCGGCTACAATGAAAGCGTAAGATCAAAGCCAGTCCACCAATAATTGAAAAATAAAAGAATATTAAAGAAAGGCCATCATGTTCTAAACTCGGCCATTAATCGCCCGTACAGGAAGTAGTTCCTTGTATCGATGCGTTTCCAATATCCAGATTATGGCTGACAGATTTGAGTACAATGAACAGCTAGGACTACACCGTATTGCCCCATCTCACTAGGACTCCCGCGAGAGTACAATAATCGAAGGGCATGTGTGATAGTTTTTGCTGTTGTTTTTTTGTAATAACAACTAGAATAGCATTACTCCGAAGTTCTGGTACAGAGTTATAGTTTCGAAATGTTTAAAGCTTATTTGTATATATGTGGTGGGTGTTTGAGAGTATGTAAGGTAAAAAAAAGTAAAGTTCCCCTTTTAGACGCGATCTATAGGTCAGATGATGTAAAGGTCATCTGTTTCTGAGGTCTGCGGTTAACGAGGGTGTCACACAACGACCAACCGCTTTTACTTTTCTCGAACTAATGTCAGGTCAGGTACCCGTTAGATTTGGGTGGACTCAAAGGCGCCCAAATATTCCAAAGTTTAAAATCCAAGGATTAGAACCCGGAACCTCGGCTCAGAAGCCAAGTGCTTTACCACTCAGCCACCGCGCCCCCTTTGAGAGTATACGTATGCGTCTAAATACTTTCCTATACTTAGATTATTTTACAGACATCTGTCTATGGCATTCTACGTTACACAATTCGTCATGTGACTAAAGAGGTCAAGCCTTGATACACATCCGAGGGCAAAGGTTAGGCATTTGGAATCAAGAGACGCTGCAGCGTATTCAACATTTTGTTCTACTTGTATTCATCATCTGCGATCCAGGAATTCATTCTCTATAGACCTCTACTTGTCCTCTATAGACCTCTACTAGTCCTCTATAGACCTCTACTTGCACTCCATAGACCTCTACTTGTCCTCTATAGACCTCTACTTGCCCTCCATAGACCTCTACTTGTCCTCTATAGACCTCTACTTGTCCTCTATAGACCTCTACTTGCCCTCCATAGACCTCTACTTGTCCTCCATAGACCTCTACTTGTCCTCTATAGACATCTTGCCCTCTATAGACCTCTACTTGCCTCTATAGACATCTACTTACCCTCTATGACCTCTCCTTGTCCTCTATAGACCTCTACTTGTCCTCTATAGACATCTTGCCCTCTATAGACCTCTACTTGCACTCCATAGACCTCTACTTGTCCTCCATAGACCTCTACTTGTCCTCTATAGATCTCTACTTGCCCTCTACGACCTCTCCTTGTCCTCTATAGACCTCTACTTGTCCTCTATAGACATCTTGCCCTCTATAGACCTCTACTTGCACTCCATAGACCTCTACTTGTCCTCTATAGACCTCTACTTGCCCTCCATAGACCTCTACTTGTCCTCTATAGACCTCTACTTGCCTTCCATAGACCTCTACTTGTCCTCTATAGACCTCTACTTGTCCTCTATAGACCTCTACTTGCCCTCCATAGACCTCTACTTGCCCTCCATAGACCTCTACATGTCCTCTATAGACCTCTACTTGCCCTCTATAGACCTCTACTTGCCCTCCAGAGACCTCTACTTGTCATCTATAGACCTCTACTTGTCCTCTATAGACATCTACTTGCCCTCCATAGACCTCTACTTGTCCTCTATAGACCTCTATTTGCCCTCCATAGACCTCTACTTGTCCTCTATAGACCTCTACTTGTCCTCTATAGACCTCTACTTGCCCTCCATAGACCTCTACTTGCCCTCCATAGACCTCTACTTGCCCTCCATAGACCTCTACTTGCACTCCATAGACCTCTACTTGCCTCTATAGACATCTACTTACCCTATTTTCTATTGAAACATAAACTATCGTTGATTCACCCACGTTATTACAAAGCTTGTATCAACTCTGTCTGCCTGTCTGGTAAAAAGTTTAAACATATTGTTTTTCTCCCATTTCCCTTCTCGGGTCAAGCTGACACTCTGTAGGGCTACACAATAATTCATTTGTACCTGACAAGACATGAATCAATAAAAAAAAAATAACCTAGTTAATTAATTATTGGTGATTAATTATTTTGCTTGATATCGAAATAAATGAAACAAATGCTACTTAGTGAGAGATGTATATTTATATATGGATTTAATCCCAATATTCCGCTTGGACACGTTTTACTTCCGTATTATTTACACCGGATATTCCAAAAATCTAGCTATTTATAGTATTTACGCCATGTATGATAATCTTCGACTAATGTACACCAGGTATACCAACAAAACAAAACCCAACATACTCTTTGTGATTTTCCTTCATGAATAAAACTATTCATTGCACTCGCTTAAACTTGTAGGCCTTATATCACAAAGTAAATAATTTATGTAGATCTATGTCTCCCAAGTTATGTATTTATTTCTTCACACTTGTTAACCTTTAGTGTAGGTACAGTAATTATTTACAGTCTCTGTGACCATGTCACACTTGGTGCATTGTGCAGACAGCCCAGTGCCCATCTCACATTTCGTTGGGTCTCACCTGCAGCTAGCCATGATGTTTGCACAAGGTCCGTGCTAAGTGCAAGGGAAGTGAATTTCACGCATGGAACAATCACGACGTTGTGAGACCCGGGCTTCCGGTTTAGTCGATACTTAGACCAGAACATGTGTAATTATAAGTGGCAGTAATGAAGACGAGAAGGGTCAGAACATGTATTATAAGTAGCAGTAATCAAGATAAAAAGTGTCACAACATGTACTATTATAAATAAAAGAATTTAAGTATTATTATAAGTAGCAGTCGGAAGCTAAAATTTGGGACTAGTGAATTTGACTTGTAAAGTTACTACTGGCTCAAATTGCACTGTCCATATAATCACTTGCAAAACTAAAAATAATAGGAAAAGACAAAGGCGTAGCCCTCGGCACCAAAATCAGACTGATGCGCTCCCTTGTCATGGTCACATTCTTATATGCTTGCGAGTCTTCGAATTGTCGCAGAGCTAGAGAGGAGGATCCTAGCAATGGAACTGAGATGCTACAGAAGGATCCTAGGTATAACATTTAAAGCCGCATCACAAACGAAGAGATCAGAGACAGGGTTACTACAGTGATTGAACCCCACGATGTCCTGCTAACTATTGTAAATAAACGCAAACTAAAACTCTATGGCCACATTACAAGGTCTTAGGGCTCACAAAGACCTTCCTTCAGGGAACAGTACCAGGAAAAAGAAGAAGAGGTAGACAGAGAAAATAAGATAAAAGAATGAACTTGCTTGCCATTAAAAGAGGTTATATCCAAGGCAAAGGACAAAGAGGAATGGAGAAAGACTGTCGACAAATCTTGCTGGTACCCCAACGGTACAACTGACTAAGGGATAGGTGAAGGTGAATTGTTACCAGAGAATGCCGACCTTGTCCTTCAAATCTGCATACTCTGTCCAGAGGCCCAAATAAAACACTGCTCCCCCTCAAAAAAAAAAAACTTTGAAGAAATACTAAATGTAGAAGTTGCTGATCTGAAAACAATTGCGCAATTCATCTCTGGACTACGAGATTAAATTAAGAGCACAGAAGAAGAAGAAAGAGCAATAATCAACATAAGATGGGTCAGAACATGCATGTAAAAGTAAACATCCCCTTTCAAACCTTGCAATCTGTGGGGCAGATGATGTTAAGGCCATCTATTTCTTTGGCCAACGGTTAACGAGAGTGTCATGTGGACAGCACAACGACCCAAATTTCCCCAGGTACCCATTAAAGTTGGATGGACTAAGGGACGCCCTTAAAATCCCAGTCTTCACCGAGATTCGAACCCAGGACCGCAGGTTCGGTTGGCAAGCGCTTAGCTACTCAGCCACCGCGCACTCACCCATATTATTATTTCTACTAGTGGTGAAGATAACATGGCCCTATTCTTTCTTTCCAATAGAAATCATATCATTTACAGGTGATCCTTTCTAAAACATACACAATGTTTCTAAAATGTGAAACACACTGATGACATTACTGCTGACTAAACATACAGCGCAAAATACTCGTAACTGGTCTTCGAATATTTTCATTACCCAATTCTACATAGCAGAATAACTTCCGTTAGAAGGGCACAAAGAATTCCTGATCCCGATCAAGTAAAGGGTAAAATCCTATCCCCCCCCCCCCCTATCTTTCTCTCCCTCCTTTTTTCTACACAGCCCAAGTGTCTCCCCTCCTCTCCCAAGATTTGGGTTAAAACTTCAAAGTTTTCAAGGATATTAGAATTGTTGTTATCTTGTGGCCCGGCAACTCTTATCCAAGGTGTCACATTTATCGGAAGTACTTCAAACCTTGTCGGAATCTGGGATTGCTTAAAAAAAAAAAAAACAGAACCGTTGGAGCACCGAAACAATATTTTAGTTGTTTTCAAAATATTATGAATAAACGAAATTTGCCCATCCCTGTTTCCAGCTACAGTCAGTACAGACGCCAATTATAGGAAATCAATGGGGTAACAAAACGACCAGAAAGGTCAGTTGTATAATTAATTGGGAATTCCAATTGTAGACTTAAAATGTAA
Organism: Biomphalaria pfeifferi; assembly: GCA_030265305.1. Classification (NCBI taxonomy): domain Eukaryota; kingdom Metazoa; phylum Mollusca; class Gastropoda; family Planorbidae; genus Biomphalaria; species Biomphalaria pfeifferi. The sequence goes on along the minus strand of JASAOG010000177.1, from coordinate 37,791 downwards.
ATTTTTACTTGAACAATGCTACTCTCTAGCTAGCGCTGGGTGTTTTGTTTTACGAGTTTCACATGTTCCTTCAGAAGTGATGCCCATACCTCTGCTCGAAGTATTTGGCAGACGAACAAGTGATGCATGCTGGGATTTCTAGCATTGATGACATGTATGCACTACGCAAGACAGCTGAGTTTCAGTCCAGGGCTTTTGCAAGAGAGTAATCGAGCCTCTCAAGCCATCACTCAAATGGAGTTTGATGATGATCATCATCTGGTCGAGTTTGCTTGAAAGTACCATCCTATTTCAAAACAAGCTGGTCGTTACTGTACTTCAGTTCCCTATAACCTATTTTAGCGCAGCAGGATTTCCTGATTATGTTGCAACAAAGTCAGAGTCTATAAACACCAGAACCAGATTTTTTAAATTTATCTGACCAATATCGAGCCTGGTATCAAAAAAGTTATGATCTTCAAGTACACAATGTCATCAACGTTAATAAGCCATACGTTGTTGTTTTTTTGTATGTATTTTCATATAGGTCTATTTATTTACTTGAAAATCTATAATAACGTTAAATTTACAGTGTGGTTTCAATTCTACAATGTTGTATTAATAAATAGGAACTTGTCCATCCTAAAACATTAGGAAACTTTTCCAACTATGTCCGTTAAAGAAAAATTGGAAAACACTGTTTTAGAAAAAAAAATGACATGCGCAGTGGCTTGTTGCAATGAAACACACAAACACATACACGCACACAAACTGTTTACACACACACAAAGGCCAAATGTTTATTCCTTAATTTAGGCCTCATTTACACTTTTGTTTTCCAGAAAGGCTAAAACTATTCTCATCACAATGAAGAACGAAAAAGAAGAGTTTCAAAGGAGAGGTGGGGCGCCGGAGGGTGTATACACTTGAACATTAAGGCAGCAGAGATGACATTTGTGGTCTCAGACCACGTTCGCCAAGTGACATTCAGTTGTCATTTGGCGTTGACATTCTGCAACATAGTGGCGTTCATTACACTCCATGAATATAAGCACAAGGCTAAAACCCTGACCCTCGGGTTGTTTGCAACCTTCCCTCAGGGCGCCACATCCCCCCACACCCCAATCCCGGCTTGCGGGGGACCCCCAACCCCCTATTTCTCATATCCCCATACTTATGGGATAATTTATTCATAAGCATACGTGTCGTCTAGTCCCTAAAGTTTCAATAGACTTTTTCTCCTGGTACAGACCCTTCGCTTGTTTGCTGGTTCGGGCTATTGAAAAGGAAACATGTAAATGTTACTGGGCGGGGTGAAGACTGCCGCCTTCAAGTCTTGAAACAACGTCTTTGATTGGTTGACGCACTCTATTGCACCCACCCCACTAAAATACGCCTTTTTTTACAAATCTACCAACTTGGGAAAATTATCGCTTCTCTGCCCCTTGTTAATACATTTCTCTAACTGAACATTTTCGTTGCTCTCTCTCTCTCTCTCTCTCTCTCTTCTGTAGCGTGGACTATGTTTAAAAAAAAAAGAATTCTAATCAATTATTTTCCGGTGTTGGATAAACTCAACGCGTGATAACTCACAAACTTCGCTTTTGCGTGTGTGTAGGAAGGAACTGTGGTAGTTTTTTTTTTTTTTTTTTACGACTTATTTCCCCTGTTCACTTCAGCCAAGAGAATAACTATGTTGTCACTATCAGAGACATGAACGACAGAGTTGTCGTTATTGGAATAACTACAAGGGGGTCTATCAGTTTGAGTTTTCACAAGCATGTGTGACATGGTGGTTTTTTTTTGCCTTCTGCCTTTTCTTCTTGTGTGACAGTACAGTAACAATTTTGTGGAATGTTACAATGTTTTTCACCAAAAATCGTCGAATATAGTTTAAAAACTGTTTTTTGTTTAGTGTTCTGTTCATCGCATGTCAGTCGTCGTATAGTCGTTTGATGACAGGAGAAAGTTGAACGGGTTTAGGGACAAGTACTTTATGGGAATAACAACAGTAATTAACACAGCTGTGACATTTGGCTTCCAAGTGTTTCGTTATTTATTAAAGGATTCATATAAGGCCAGTAATTAACTGACCTGCGGAGTCTCCGTTAGGACTGGTAAGTTTTGTTTTGTTCTGAAATGGAAGGAGTTAATTTAAACTCAGTTTCGTATTACGATTCAGGTGAGGTGTTATCATTAAAAAAAAAAGGCATATCTAAGGGGAAGAACTCCGTATTTAGAACTGTACATATATATCAATAATTATACTGGAGAAGTTATTTCCTTCGATATAAAAAATTACCAATATTTAATTGACTAATTGGTTTCAAATTTTGTCGGAATCTGTGATTGCTAAAAAAAAAATAAAAAAATCCAGAACCTTTGGAACAAGGATACGATTTTTTAGTTGTTTTCAAAGTTTTCTATCTGATCTGAGAATGGGTGTGGGAGAAATCACATGTACACCGACACAAGAGAGAAAAACTAATAATTTTGCCATATTTCTGACTACTGAAGAATTAATTTAATTAATGAAAAATTAATTACCAGTAATCAATTGGTTACTTTTTTTTTAATTGATTTATGTTTTATCTATTCCAATGTTTATTGTACAAAGAATAGTCAGAGAATAAATGTGGAAGAACGAATATGTTCAAACTTTTTACCAGACAGACAGGATGATTTGATATGATATAAGCTTTGTAAAATAAGGCTTAACTTCAAGACCAAGGATTAGTGAGAAATGCAGTATTTCCCGTGGCTGCGCAGCCCCAGCTGTGACCTACATATTTTGCCACTCTCAGGGCAAGCTTAACCATTGTCCGCAGGTGGTCGATGTACATCTTCTTTTCGTCGTCTGCTTCTGTTCTCGGAGCTGGATTTTCTTTTGGTCTCAAATGTTTATCCCGCCAATTTTGTGAGTGACCCCCAGCTGTCTCGTTCTGAGGCCGCATGCAACCAGGTGCTCTCTTCTATGTCAGCCAAGGAAAGTTGACACCTAAGCTAGTTTTTGAAGCGTTTCCGTAGGGCACCTATGTTACGTCGAACACCTTTTAGTTCACTAGAAAAGACTGCTTATGGCATACGTCCTAACTACGTCCTGAGATTTCATAGGTGTACATTTAGTCTGGTTTGCTACTTGGTTGTATGCAACCCAAATTATCGTCACGATGTTCCTGGGTTTGAACCTTTAGCAAGTCATCAACAGATCATGTAGTGCTGTAGGAGGTATGGGCCGAAACACAATTATCTTTATTTCTGAAGAATGACTAAAAAAAAACTTGCTTTTATGTCTTAATTATTTTTATTTTTTTTAGCGGCATTAGAAAGGGGAATAGACGCTATTAGATTTGTGTGGTTTGTCCGTCCGTCTCGTCTAGATCTCTTAAACTAGAAAAGATATTGAAAATCCGAAATCATGATATTATAGACCATTCAAAGTTCTGATGCAATGGCTACTTTTTTTCTTTTATGAAAGCGAAAAATTTATTTTTTTTAAAATCAACAATGTAAGCATTTCTTTTTCATAAAATAACACCATTTTTACAACTTAACACTATTAATAGTAACAAACACTATAGGCTATTTAGTAAGGTATATTATTATTTACCATATTCTGAACACATTTATGCAAACTGTTTTTGAATTTTTGTCAAAAAATTATTATTGTTGTATTGCTAAGTTATATTACGTTCTGTCATACTAGCTACTATATCTACAAAAAAAAATTTACTTTTATTTTTGAAGAGAAAAAATCTATTTAATATTCATATGAGTGGAACCTTATTTAAAACAACAATTAATAAGTAGATTTTTACCACAATTGATGTTAACTAGAGGCGCGTCACCACCCAACAGAAACCTGCCCGAGTGGACCACTTCGGTGTCCGATTTTGAGTCTGTGTACACACACAAACTTGTCTTCGTAACTTTGTTTAAGTTACGTTATGTTTTCCGCAAAAACAAAGCCTAAAGATCACTACAAAGATGGAGTAACCCATAACATCATTATATTAAAGCATAACGCAAAAAGCAAATCACCTAGATTCATTAAACTATTCTTGTCCTAGGATTTATTATTCGTGACATTTCATTGCTTTAATGTCATTACCAGAGTGTGCTACGCGGTTCAATCTGCACAAATCCCCCCCTCCCCCAACGCCACGACCCCAATGTCTGGATGCGTCTGTACACGAAAAGGTGACGTTTCGAAGATTTAAAGAAAACAAAATCGCAAATTTGACAAATAAAATTGACATTAGAACCTTTTTCAAGGAGAAACACTGTTTTTTTGAACGACTGTTTCTTTGACAATGCAAAATGTAGACAAAACATGAGATAACGAATGGTGGAGGGGAGGAGGGGGGGGGGATGGAGCATGTAGGGGAGATAAAAGAAACGAACGACAACAACGGAGTGATTCCCCCTAGACAAAACACTCGGAAACAGGCCGTCTAATTAGGCGTAAAAGATTATAGCATAAGTCATGATAGTTGTAGATCAGTTTTTATCATGAGCTATAATTTGATATTTTTTTGTTTCTGGCTTGTTTTGTCGTGTTAGATTAAAGCTATAAGCATTACATAAAACATGTTAGCTGTAAAATAATTGTTCAGAGATAAAGGCAATGGAATGTGTCGAAACATAAACAAACTTCTAACAGGACTCATGTACTAAGCTAACATTGGTCACGACCATTCGGGAACATTTTCCGAGCCGTCTAGATCTAAACGCCTATCATTACAATATTATAAAGTCTAGTAGGAACATACTTTCGCTTAACCAGAACTTTTTCTAGAGGGGAGGGTTAATGTTGAAGGGGTAGAAGATGTTCCATTTAAAAAATCTTTCATTTACTATTAAGAGCAAAATAATCGCTCTATAAGATGTATAAATGAGGTATTGTCTTAAAAAACATTTTTTTCATGTTTTGTTTTTATTGACAGCGAAACTAGAGCGACTAGAAAAATGATCAATTCATTTGTAATCCTTGAGCGATTTACTTTCAATTTATCAAGAATAAATATTTAAATTTTTGTATCTTCTGAAAGCAGACAGTTTTGTATTTAAAATGAAATAATTAAATCGCTTCTTTTGCATTTTAAAAACTATTTAGAATATACTACGTGTAAACAACAAACGAATAGGGAAAATATATTAACCAATACTATAATATATATATATATATATATATATTGCGAACAGATATATACTATATTATATAAATAACTGGAAACTTACAAAGTATGAAGTGTTTTTTTAAAAGAAAGAATGCATTATATATGTATTTACATAATACACATTTTAAAACTAGATTTAATAAGCAAATGTAGAGTTATCTGTATGCTAGACTTTCGTTACCCTCAAAATGGGTAATATCAACACCCCTTCGGTCAATTAACCAACAATATGAGTGAAACCTTGACCTTTCGTGAACTCTCATTAGATTATAGTTTAATAACACGTTAAGCCTTCTTTTTTTTTTTGAATTATAGCTTTTTTATGAAGCGCTACTTTCATGCATATAGCATAATCAGAGCGCTATAGTCCAATCTCGTTAGTGGACCAGCGATGGGTTCTGGGAGAAGGTTTTCCGTGCTACCTTTAGGCACTCAGTAAACGCTTACCAAACTAAGCGAATCTTACACATTGCTATGTCGTATGTCTTCATAACCAGGATTTCATTGCATTCATATGAATATTGTAAAGAATCTAGGGCAAACACACAACAAAAGATCAAAGGGAAAGAATGAGTCTTGTTTATTTTCTTGACAACAGATGAGAAATGATAACACACAAAAAATATTCTTTGTGTTAGCTATGAGTTCATTAAACTCTGGCCTGCAGGGTTCACTGTCGACTCCACTGCCTTCCACTAACATACAGGGTACACTGTTGCCGCCTATGACTTAACGTTCCTACAGGGTTCACTATCTTGCCACTAACACACTCTCTATCTTCTCGTTGTCTCCAGAACAAAGTAAAGTTCCCCTTTCAGACCTGCGGTCTATAGGTCATCTGTTTCTTTGGTCAACGGTTAACGAGCAGGGTATCATGTGGCAAGCACAACGACCAACCGTCTTTACTTTCCCCAACTAAAGTCAGGTACCCATTAGAGTTGGGTGGACTCAGTGGCGCCCTAAAAAATCCCAAAATTCAAAATCCCTGTCTTCACTGAGAATCAGCGCTTAACCATTCAGCTACCACGCCCCCTCAATAACAATTTACATAAACTCCCAGGAATGTCTTCCACTAACAGGAACGACTCTTACTGACCGGACTTCTTCCTGACCAGACAACTACACTGCTTCTCACCTGCTGACCACTCTGGCAATGATATCTTCTACAATTCAGACGTTTCTAACCTATCTTGAGTTCTGTTTCTTCATCTACTTAGCCCAAATCAACACTCCTCCATCCTTATCTTTATGTCTGTTTATCACTCGTCTATTACATTGCACTGGGAGCAGAGATATAACAATAGTCACAATATAATAATAATAATAATAATAATAACATTAATATAACTTCCTACCTTGCGGTATCATGGCGTCAACAGGTCAAACAAAACAATAATATCAGAGATTCTTTCAAGCCTCACAAGTCCATTTTGTAGGGAGGGAGGTACCATAGTAGTTATTCATAGTTTGTAGTTCTGATATTCGTGCTGAAAATATGGAAACATGCTTTTTTTTTTAAATGCCTGGCATCCTCGGTGGGCAGCAGCGAGGGCCGCTTCTGACTTAGTGTTTCTACACAAACTCTCTTCGTACTATTTATTTTTATTAAATTTCATATTTATGTCATTTTATCACTTTGGTGTAATTCCTTAATGGGTGTAAAGCGGTGCTGTCCGAACCTCAGATCGCCGCCCCCAGTAACGCCACTGGCGTTTATAAGTAATGTATTTTATTGAATAGCAGAAAACCTTGGCTCGAGAAATTGAGCCGATACCAGCATAGTTCCGAAAAGACGAATACGTTTAGTTATAACTGAGTGTGTGTGTGTTTTTTTGACTGTGCTTGTATGTTTGCGTGTCCAGATTTGCGAAGGTCAATGGCACTGTGATTTACAGACGACATAACGTTTGCCAACCTGTTGACTTAGACTTGAAGTAGCACTTGACTTAAAAAGTCATAAATTTTTTCACTTATCTTGCCTCCTTCTTCTAATCCGTGAAATTTTATAGAAGAACTGCGTAGATATTACAATCGGAATCAAATAATGCCGGGCTCAGTTTCTGATTTTCTAAATTGTAGACACTAGTAGAACTTACACTTATCACTAACTTTTAAAATAATAACATAATTTAACAAGCAAAATAGAAAAAGCCATTAAAAAAATAAAGCTAATATAAAGGGGAATAAATCCACCCTTAAAATTATATCTATTAATAATGTACAAGCTATTTCCCTTATTTTATATCAAACAAAATAATTAAATAACAATAATTAATTGACAATTTTTGTTTATTTATTCAAAAAATAGTTTAAAGTATCTGAGATGAACTCCAATTGAAAAATCAGAGCAGGAAGGACTCAATCCTCCCGTAGTGCTCTGGCAAGAAACTGGGCCGTTCGGCGTAATGCCTCGTAGCTACCATACAAGTCGAGTGACTGCTCAGACACGTCCCCCCTTGGCTCTCGGATCTGGGGACACTCGTACAAGATATGTGACACTGTTTCGACGCTCTCTTCACAGTGACGGCATCGGGAGTCATAGTTCGGGCGGAACCGGGTTTAAAGTATCAACTTGATCGGAGAATACGTGAGGGAAAAATAACGTTAACAATTAATTAAGGGGACTAAACCCAACCAATTTAGCCACATATGTGAATACTGAAGTATCAGTTTTCCTTGTTTTTATCAAAACAAAATAATGACTTTCCAGCAAGAAATTGTCTGATTGATTAATATTGTTTTTTTTTTTATTGATCTATGTTTTGTCAATCAATAATCAATATTTTGTGTGTATTCTATCTCAGAAGGGGTGTGAGAGAACAGACAGACAGTTGATTTAAGCTTTGTAAAAATGGTAATGAAAATATGAATTACAGATGTAGATAACCAATTAATAAAATTATTTTTATTAGGACTTTTTCTATATGCTACTTATTTTTGTTGTTACAATTCCTTCAATCAACTTACACTTTTGTCAGTGATGGAAACGTAGCAAAGGAAAGTGGAAGTTACTTCATAGCTTATCGGTAGTTCAAGTAAAAAACATTTGATTATTTATTTTAACCTGAAATTTCGTAAATAGTGGTGTGGCTGGATAATTAAGTTGAAAAAGCTTCGCGCTAATATAGGACTGTCGTGGGTTTGGTCCTCATACTGGTGAACGTTTTAAAATTTGTTTTATTCAAAGACATATAAACCATGAATGTTTAGGTTACTGTTTTCTTTGAATATAAGGAGTAGGTTACTGTTTTTCTTTGAATATAAGGAGTTGATTTTGTGGAAATTCAACACATAAGCACACACTGAAGTTATGAAAAATTGTTATATGCAATTTTATTTATGTATTTCATGAAAAGATGAAGAAAATGTTTTTTTTTTAAATTAGGTGGAAAGAGTTAAAGAGAAAATGTATTTTACATTAGGGAATATAAAGTAGTGATCGGTGTGAGTGGAGAGTTAATTTCACTTCTTTTGCCATGACATTTGAACCTATTTTGTCAAAGCTTATATCAGCTTGTTCCGTCTGTCTCTTACAAATACTGCACACGTTATTTCTCCCACTTCCAACTCTCGGATCATGGAAGAAAGTTTGTACAATTATTTATTGCCTCTAACAAAACATAAATCAATAACAAAAAATTGATTAATGATTTGATCAATCAGTCATAATTAATTAATTTTGTTTTTATACATAATATATAGGAAGAAAAACACACACCATGCTAATGGGAGATAAGCCTTGTGTACACTAAGAATTGAAAGATAGCTTAATGAGATGGAATAATTAACTGTTTGTGTAAAGATTGAATCTAGGACTGTATGTTGATGTAGAGATTTTACCAAAGAGGGTGTGTATATTATTAAATCACAAAGAAAACGTTGTATTGGATTTGTTAATTAACATTGTCTTAATAATCACAATGTTCACAAATTATTGACCTTCTAGAAAAATACATCGACTTGCATCAATTGTCTAGCCCTTATAACATAACATCTAAACAAAATTATCCGAAAGTTTAAAAAACAGATAATAATTAAAACAACGATTTGTAGAAGACCCCCCTTAACTCTACATAGCCTTATTTTCTAAAACTAAGATTCAACGGTTACTTTTAGTCTTAATTTTTTTTCATCAAATTATATATGCAAAAAGTTTTTCTAAAACAAGATTAACAAATCTTACTTATACACATAAAAACCAATGCCCTAGCTCACAAACTATACTAATCATACATTTTCCCACCTGAAGGGGACGAGAAAAAAAAAAGTCTATTATTACTTACCTGTTGCCTAGAAAAACCGAGATTCGAACTAGAGGCCTCAGAGTTGAGAGTAGGTCTCTTGAAATGTTAGGTCAATGGTTCGCTTCCACTGACCGGAACGAAAGCTGTTTAGTCTTCCTGAATGCAGTTGAATTATTGTAATGAATAGAAATAACTCTAAAGCATGTGTATAAAAATATATAAGTAAGTAAGTTTCCTTGTCAGACTATGAGGTCTTTAGGGCCCACGATGTAGAGATAATCTGGGACTGTAGCCAGCACAGCGACCAACTTTCGTCAGTTACCCATTAGAGCTTGGTGGAGTCGTAGGCGTCCCAAAGATCCCTAATAAAAAATCCCAGCGTATACCAGGATTCAAACCTAGCTCTTTACCGCTTAGCCACTGCGCCTCCATGTAAAAATATAAATTATAATCTGAATTCGACAAATATGTACAGCGAAGTAGAATTCATGATACGTCTAAGGCAGGCATGTCAAACTCATTAAGGTGTATGGGCCACATAAAAACTTTTTATGACCTGAGGAGCGCAGCCAAAAATCAGTTGCATTACAGCCTACTAGTTTTATATAAATTAGAAACAATACAATAGAATACATTAATTAATAGCATACCTGTCCCTAGTTACCTAAATTGTAGTATAATTTGGGTATTAAAAATTACTATGATAGAGTACATAATTCGTAATATTGATGCTTGACATCTTTTCTGGGATACAAGTATACAAGTTTATTATTGTCAGGTTGAAGTTTGTTTGCCACTGACACTTTCATCACTGACGACAAATTTTGATCAGATAATCTCGAACGGTGTGATGTTTTTTAGCTTGCATTATAGAAAAGAACTGCTCACAGAGATCAGTGCTTGAAAACATAGCTAGAATTCTGGCTGCAAATTTTCTCAATTCAATGTACCGTTCAGGTAAATAACTGTAAAGTTTTTGCAAAGATACTTCTATATACTTCGCTTTCAACAAAGACTCTGACTGCTATTCGACTAGCTCTAGTTGCACACCAGCAGAAGCAGTTTCAGATGCAAATGAAAATACAAACAACGAAAATTCTAGTTCCTATGAAACGAATAACGAAAACGGTCAACGAAAGCATCAATACCAAATATTGTAGCCGTATTTAATCTTTTTAGTTCCTGACACGTTGAGAAGTGAACAATATTTTCTCTCATGGGCGTAGCCAGGGAGGGGGGTTCTTGGGGTTCAACCCCCCTCCCCCGAAATGAAATCCCCCCCCCCCCCCCCCGCAGGATCAGTAACTCATTTTTTGCTCTGATTTTGTTTATTTTGGGTGACATTTTAATACTATACCATCACTTGCCCCAGCACAGCCAAAGGGTTTTGAGTTTAAAAAAACCTACCAGGGGGGTTTTGAGTTTAAAACCCCCTACCAGGGGTTTTGGCAGTTAAATCTCTCTCTTCTAAAAACAAAACAAAAAAAAAATGCAAACGACAATCCCCAAATTCCAAGAGCACAGTTAAGTAAGATTTTAATTTTAAACCCCCTATATTCAATATAAATAAAGCAAATTACACACTCAAAATACTACGAGCGTAACCAAAAGGTTTTGAGATTAACCCCCCTTTCAGTGGGGTTTGAAGGTAAAAAATAGCTCTTTAATATTAAAAACAAAGCAAATTATGATGCACTCAAAATGCTATGAGAGTTGCCAAAAGGGGTTTTGAGTTTAAACCCCCTTTCATCGGGGTTTGATGCTAAAAAAATACCTCTTTAATAAATAAAAAAAACAAATTACACACTAAGCCAAGCCAATTGAAGGTCTTGAGTTTAAACCCTTCTCTTACAGATGGCTTTCTTAAAAGTTTAAAACCCCTCCAGATGGTTTTGAGTTTAAAATCCCCCTACAGAGAGTTTTGAGGTTGAAAACCTCAATCTTCAATATTTTTCTAAAGCAAACTAACGTTACCAAATTCTATGACCGTAGCTAAATGGGGTTTTGAATTTAAAAAAAATAACTCCTGAGATTTTTTAGTTTAAAATCCACAACATATCATTTTGACGATAAAACTTCCCTTTTCGATATAAAATCTAAATCAAGCTACAGTCACCTGATTCCAAGAGCGTATTCAAGAGAGGTTACACATTTCTACCAGTGGCTGGGCTCCAGTAATAAAGTGCGCTGAATAGTCATCTGCCGAAATTGAAAAACACTAAATGTGGCTCAACAAAGATGGCTAAGACAGATTTTAGGAGTCAGTTATAGAGATCGGGTCTAAATCAAGGAAATCCTATGCCGAATTGGGAGTCGACACATTAGTAAGGTTGTGACAGAGCGTCGCTTGAGATTTGCGGGACATGTTTTCCGACAAAATGAATTACGCATACTAAGGGTTGCGATGATATTCTAGTACAACTTGGCGCCAGTAAGAATAACATTTTAGGTTTTTGAAATAAAACTTTTTAAAAGCAGGAAAATGTGCTGTAGATACCTCAGAATATTCATTTTGTTGGCTTTCAATACCAGAAATAGTGCTTGGCGGCGGGGCTTCGCCCCGCGCTGGGGGAGCTCCAAGCGCTCCCCCAGACCCTTTGCTGTCAATGGCGGGGAGTCTACAATTTTTCCACTAACTCCAGGAAGAAACATTCTAGGGCACAATAAACGTCTTTCAAAAGAATGAAGGGTCAGAATGTAATAAAGATCATGTACACATACACACATACATAATTTTGTTTTCGCGGTTGGGGGGGGGGGAATCCTTCCTACCCCCCCCCCCCCCCGAAAAAAAATCCTGGCTACGCCCATGTTTTCTATTCATATTTGGTTTATCCACTGTCGTAATTTTGCTTGAAAGCAATTCACATCATCACCCGCAGTTGTGACAATTTTGTCCTTAATTCGAAGTTTCAAATTCAAGTCTTGCAGGTGACCAGTGAGATCAACTGCAAATGCCGAATTCTTAACCCATTTGTCAGTTTGGAAATGTTCAACAGGTTCACCTTTCATGTTCAGAAATAATACAATATCTTCACGCAGTACAAAAAATCTCTTTAATACTTTATGACAAGAGAGCCAGAGGACTACTGTGTAGTAGGGAACACAATCAAACAAAATAATTAATTATCAGAAACATTGAACAATTGGCGATGATTTAAAGGGAGCAACTGAAACAGGTCTTATGGCATGTTGGAACTGTCATTGCTTTGCGCAGAATGTTTCTTGGGGAATGATGCACTGAAAAATGAGTAAATTTAAAATTAGCATTAGTATCTCTTATTTTTGCAAGTAGCTTTGCATCAAAACCATTTCATAATGGTTAGTGAGCCATCCGTTGTTAGACTAGCTAGCTTTACCAAAGATAAATTGTACTGCAATATCACCTCCTTTTTTTCTCTAAAACATCCTCGCTTGTTGTGGTGTTATGCATAGAACAGAGCTCAAGTAGCTCCTCATGTATCTTAAAATTCCTGACACAATCCCTTATGAATATAGCCAATTGTGATACACCCGTTACATCAGTTGACTTATTGTGAGCCAATGAAAATAATTAAAAATCAACTATTTAGTTCTTTAATTGTTCACTGACATGTCATTTATTCTATCTGCCACAGTGTTTCTAGTTAACGCTATTTCTTTGAATGCTTTCACCTTTTCTGGATAAATTACTTCGGCAGCTTTAACGACACACTCCATAAAATCACCTTGCTATTGCTTGCAATTGTTTCACAAAATGTAGCTGGCTTTCACAGCAGACTCAATGTCGTAACAAATACTATTTTTCAATTCAAGTAGCTTGTCATCTGTTATTTTCAAGCGTAATAGTTTATCATTATTTTGATAATTTTTGAGGTGGCCAAGCGGGCCGCATGCGGCCCCCGAACGCCGTGTTTGACATGCCTGGTCTAAGGTCTATGAATGCATAAAACCCCGGGTGGTCGATTACAGCTACACTATCATTCACACGCAAGCACGCACACACAGCGCCAATGTTATTGATATTGCAGTATGTCTAAATGTATACGCTTATTATGTATTCACATGCAGTCATGTCCCCACAATCATATTACACCTTTGTGACAATGCTGTTCTTTGTATGAATTTTTTTTTTGCTACTGGAATGCAACAATGTTTCCTTTTAAAAAAAAAAAAAAAAAGATATTGTAAAGTTCATAATAACCTCCCTTAGGTTCATAATACCCTTTGTAATATCCGCCATATTATACATATTTTCCCACTGCCCTTTTTACAAAGCTTTTATCAATTCCCTTTGTCTGTCTGTCTGTCTGTCTTGTAAAAAGTTTGTACACGTTATTTTCCCACACCCATTCTCGGATCAAGTTGAAACTTGGCACAATTATTCATTGGCATAGACAATACATGAGTCAATTAAGTACTGGTAATTACTTATCTAGTTTGATATCAACAAGAGACATTAATCCTTAAACATTCAGGAATATGGGCAAATATCTAGGGTTTGTCCTCTTAGATAATTGTACACACACCCATTGTCAGATCAAGCAGCAAACAATTTTTTATTGTACCTAAAAAAAAAAAACATGAATCTATTGAAATGTAAACAAATTAATTATTTTGTTTGATATTGCATAACACAAGAGAGCATCCTCATTATTGAGATATATATTGTGTGGAGTTATTTCCCTAAGATAAGCTTTGTTTTTTTCTTTTAAAAGGATTTGATTATATTTTGCATTTTTTAAAAATATAATACATAGAAGTATTTTAGAGCGTGAGAGAGAGAGATTGAGAGAGAGAGAGAGAGAGAGAGAGAGAGAGAGATAGGTTGAGAGGCTTTCATTGCAGCGTTTGCATTTTGACAAACTTCTCATAAAAAAAAGAAAATAGACAAACACAAACTCTGCTGATTCAAAGTAAAAACATTTTACTTTGAATATAGTTGTTCAACCTTTTTTGCAATAAAACACATCCGATTAATTATCATAGCACTGGGCTCGCCATTCTTCTACTTGTGAACTACGCCCAGATCATTATTGTGCAACTTTTTCCAAACTTGGGGCTAAATTTGCATTTGAAAGAAAAAAAGTTCCCTTTTCAGACCATACGGGCAGAGGAAGTTAAGGTCATCTGTTTCTGTTTCTTTGGCCAACTGTTAACAAGCAGGGTGTTATGTGGCCAGCACAACGACCAACCGCTTTTACTTTTACCATCTAATGTTAGGTACCCATTAGAGATTGGTAAACCCAGGTGCGCCCTAAAATTCCCGAAATTCAAAATCACAGTCGTCACTAGGATTCGAACCCAGGTCCCCAAATTTGGAAGCCAAGAGCTTTAGGACTCAACCCCTGATAGGAATTTGATACGAACTTCATATCTGTTAGGAAAACAGTTTGGTAGAATACACTTTTCGCTTGGATTGGACCTACCTATATAATGATGTGTGTTTTTTGTTTCCCTAATGTGATGTTCACGTTAGTTCCACACCGAATCCTAGTATATTTACACAGGTGGTCGGTTCTCAGGCTAGTTACGCCTGGTGTAAACTCAATTCTGGAGGGCATGAAGACCTCGAAGTCGTCAACGTAGTACTGAATTAAGTAACTCTAATGTACTCCTATGGTCAGAACGTTGACACAGAGAGTGAAGCCCTAAAAGAATCACTCCTAGGGTTTGAATTTTGAGGACTTGTAGCTTATAAAACAGAGTGGACAGAACATTCACACAGAGTGTATATCTAGATCTGAAGCTTCGACATACACGTTGAATAATTTTGAAGAAATTTTGATGTGGTGTAGATACGAGTAAATTTATAAAGTAAGACTTTTTTTTATTGAGCATTATCTATTTGTAAATCGATCCATCCAGTGGCGCTACGAGCCAATGGGGGGCCCTGGCCTGCTTTAGCACATCTCTCTATTCTGATCTATCTTGTGCTTCTCCTTGCCCGGACTTTTGTTGTAGATCCGCCTCTACGCCACAGTAGTCGTTTTTCTGCCTTAGGTGCGCCTGTGTTTCGGTTTATGCATCTTTTTGTATAACTAGAAAAAAGTCAAAGTTCCCTTGTGGTCTATAAGGCAGATCTGTTTCATCTGTTTCTATGACCTACGGTTTACAAGGGTGTCAAGTGGCCAGCACAACGACCAACCGCCTTTACTTTTGTCCTACTAATGTCAGGTACCCATTACAGATGGGTGGACTCAGAGGCCCCCACAGATCCCGAAATTAAAAATACCAGTATGCACCAGGATTCGAGCCCAGAACCCCCAGTTCAAAAGCCAAGCGCTTTACCACTCATCCAAGGGGCTCCAGACTATGTCAAGGACGCTAATAATTGAGCGTCCTTGTTACCAACTTTAAAACTTAAAAAACTACGCAAAACAGCAGGGTTTCTGTCCAGGGCTTTTGCAAGAGAGAACCTAGGCTTCTCAAGCCCCCACTCAAATGGAGTTTTATGATTATTACCAATTTTTCAAAAATTGATCTGAAATCAGAAGAACTTTGAAAATTGATTTCTACAGTGCTGCAAAAGTGAAAAATTCATAAGCATTTGAAAAAAAAATCCTCTTCTTTTATTCTGTACGTATCGAATGAACTGAAGTTATAAAATATTTTTTCCTTTTTGTATTAGCTTATACAGAACTGACTGGTGACCTTGACACACCGTGGCAATAAAATACAAAAAAGGTGTGGGAATTGACATTGTCTTGTCATGTATGACAGGAAACTGGACAAGTCTAGTATGATCCATGACATCTAATTCTCATTGAGCTTGACATATTGTTTGTTTTAGACAAAAATATAAAAGGCTATCTGAAAAACGACCACCCATAATTCTAAAATGCTATATTGAACATGCAAGTCTAAAAGAGTTATTTATCTCTCAATGTATGACAAGATACAGTAGTCTATGTTCAGTTCACTGTCTACTTTTGAAGTTTTCGAATGTGTTTTCTTTGTGGTTTGCATAAGCTTTATTAATTATCGCCTCTAGTTATAAAATGTAACATTATATTTCTATTCCTATATACTTTAAACCAGTGATGCCCAAAATATGTCCCGCGGGCCAGATCCGGCTCGTGATGTGCTTCCATCCGGCCCTCCGAAACGTCGGCACAAAATGTAGAAAATTCCCCCTCAAAATGTATCTTTACCTACGTTAGGGCCCTCGCTGTTTTTCTGATGAATTACTACCAAGGCATTTAAAATTTAAAAGTTCATGAAATAGGACTATAGAATCTACTTGGAAAAGTGAACGGATCTTTACCTTTTTTGTGGAACATGATATCATTGCTAGCCAACATGTTTGTTTTTATAAAGAAAGTGAGGCTGTTTTTAAAAATAAGAACAACAACATAAAACCAGAACTCACATCATTTGTTTGAAGTGTAAAGAGAAAATTCAACTCTCCCAATACTTCAATGTAATGTACTAGATCCTCGGGTTTGAAATATAATATTTCAGGTCTATTTCATTAAGTTCTTGTATATTTTCCATCGTATGGCCCGCGACACTGGTGTTTGAAATAAAAATGGCCATCAGCTGCTTTAAACAATGTATTGGTCAGATTTATTGGATGGCTGCCATGTCTTGGGGTATGCGCGATGGACTGTCGTACGGTCGGGTCCCGGGAATAGAGAATAATTATGTTCACCTGTGAAGGAACATCGAAACATGTAAAAAAAAAATGACAAAGAAACAAGGATTTTACTTCTTGCTTGTAGTTTTTTTGGCTTTCTTTTTAAAACGAATGCATTTGTCTGTTATGATGCTGATAGTGAAACGATGTAGGCTCTAAAGAGACATCAGACAAATATAATTTAAATGTAAAGAACAATCAAAGCTCTCACATTTTGAAACGCTCCTTAGCCTTTCTTAGAAAAAAAGTTCAAAATTTAAGTGTACAGCCAGAAATGTTTTCACATTTTATCCGATCCGGTGTGACAGGGCCGGCCATAGGCCGATTTGACATATTGCTTCAAAATTAGGCCCCGCGCCTGACAATGGCCCCACAATGTACATTAAGCATGTCATTATTTGTCATAGCTCTAGTCAAAATCTTTTAAAGATGTAGGACTTAAAGGTTTTATATATTTAGAGTACCGTACTATTGAGGTTATTTTAATTAACTCATTGGCACCTATTGCGTTTGAGTTACATAGGAACTTTCCCTATTAACTCACTGGCACCTATTGCGTTTAAGTTACATTAGAACTTTCCCTCTGTATGTTGTATCATAAAGGCTGATATTGTTGGCCTCCTTCAATCCTAAATTGACTATGGTTCATCTCAAACAAAGCGAGATGAAAGCCTGGGCATTGTTTATGGCCGGAACGATGTCGCCCACACAGCAGCTCCTCCCCCCCCCCCCTCTATGCAGCTGATGTGACCAAAGGAACGGAACATCCGATACAGTTTGGGATCAGTAGCGACGCAGGCTCTGCTAAGCTATAGCACATTGTGTCGCAATCTGCCTGTATAATTATCTAATTAATAGTAATAGTTGTTGTCAAAAAAAAATTAGAATAGGGGCCTCGCAAGCATACATTAAGCTCAGCCCGCAATTCGTAAGGCCAGCCCTTCGGTCTAGCTGGATTCGTATAAACTACAATGAATCACAGCTTTCCAAACAAATTTGGCTCTGCCTCTCCTTGCTATAAGCCAACTTTATATGACAATATACCATTTCAAGACCAGATTCAAGAAAACTTTAACTAATTTTACCCTAAATGTTAAATCCAAATACTTGTATATATCATAATATGTAACAGATATATTTATACAAAAGCTTTAAAGACTAGCATTGGTACACAAAATTATTACAATACTATTCCATGGTCTAGAATTCTCTGCAATAAAATAACATATTCAAGTGTGCTACACTATCTTCGATCAGATAGTGATGTCGAACAGATAGTGATGTCGATTAGATAGTGATGTCGATCAGATAGGGATGTCGAACAGATAGTGATGTCGAACAGATAGTGATGTCGAACAGATAGTGATGTCGAACAGATAGTGATGTCGATCATATTAGTGATGTCGAACAGATAGTGATGTCGAACAGATAGTGAAGTCGATCAGATTAGTAATGTCGAACAGATAGTGATGTCGATCAGATTAGTGATGTCGAACAGATAGTGATGTCGATCAGATTAGTGATGTCGAACAGATAGTGATGTCGATCAGATTAGTGATGTCGAACAGATAGTGATGTTGTGTAAACCAATATGTTCAAAATAAAATCAGAACAAAATAAAATAGTAATAACACGAGGAATGAGGCGGGATCGGGTCGGGTTTTATGTAAATATGATTATCATGAAGATTAAAATGATATAGGGCCCTAATGGAAAGTTATTCATGCGTGTCGATGTTACAATAACGGTCACCTTTCACTAGTAGTGAACAGTGGTTGGTTTCTAGCTGTAAATGTCTGATATAATATTTAAACAGATACATTTTTAACAAACAAAAGATATATTTAGACCTTGAGATTTTCATACATAGCGGAATAACTATTAATAGCAAGTATTTTGGTGTATCGGGTGTAGAAATACAATGAAAGTATTTGACAAGATACGTCAATCAGTATTGTATTACTACAATTATAAGCAGTGCATAATCATATTTTGAGCTATTCCATTTGTAACTCTTATTTAGTTGGCAATTTTGAAGTTTAGTTTAGGGTCCTTGATCTTGTTTAGGTTATTGTGAAAATATCCAGTAGCTAAACAGTAGCAACATTGGTAGAAGCAAGTAGCACATTCAAGCAGTTATTTGGTGAAGTTGTCAACTAAAAATCTGGATCAAATAAATTGTATAACCATAGATTGTATTCGTATTATTCTAAATATTGTTATTATATTTATTTATTATTTCCATTGAGCATAAATATTTTGAGCTTGACGGTGCATTATTGTTTTTCTATCTATCTATCTATCTATCTATCTATCTATCTATCTATCTATCTATCTATCTATCTATCTATCTATCTATCTATCTATCTATCTATCTATCTATCTATCTATCTATCTATCTCTCTCTCTCTCTATCTATCTATCTATCTATCTATCTATTTATCTATCTATCTATCTGTCTGTATGTATGTCTGACTGTCTGTCTATCTATCTATCTATCTATCTATCTATCTATCTATCTATCTGTATGTATGTATGTCTGACTGTCTATCTATCTATCTATCTATCTATCTATCTATCTATCTATCTATCTATCTATCTATCTATCTATATAATCTATCTATCTATCTATCTATCTATCTATCTGTCTGTCTGTCTGTATTGGGACATGTAAGTAGTTCCAGGTATTACAGGTGACGCTAAGCCTTTGGATAATACTCAACACAACCACAACGCATACACATTTTATTCTCAATGAAATCCAAATAGAATTGCATGACAGAATACTAACCCGCTTTGCCTTCACGTAGCACTTCGCTATTTCACTAAAATACTTTTAACAGGTGTCTATAGATACAATGCTCATCCACATAGTCCAATAAAATTTGCTTTTTTTTTGGAACTCCCTTTAAAAAAAGAAACAGTACTATAATTTAACATTTAAACCATTTGCTGATGATTTGGAAGTAATGGATTAAACTAAATACAGCTAATTAATATGGCACATTTGATATTAACAATTACAATTGGTATAATATTTCTTTCTTTTAAAATTATTTTTTTAAATTTTCGCTTGTTTTCTAGTACCATTATGGCATGCTCCATAAAACTGAATTAGAAAAGGTTATGTCTCTGCTTAACATGCACTAGATTAACCTCTCGTATAACGCGTTAAGACCTTGCGATGTATAGGACTGATGTACATATAATGTTTCTGTGTCGCATGGTTAACAAGGGTGTCATGTGACCAGCACAACGACCAACCGCCTTAACTTTTCCCCACCTTATGTCAGGTACCCACTTAGAGCTGGGGGACACAAGTGGCGACCTAAAGATACGCCAGGGCGTCATTATTTTCTCTTTTAAAGGAAATTCTGTAATTTGAGAGAGAATATGTTACTTACTACCAGATGTGTGGCGCGGTGGATGAGCGGTAAAGCGCTTGGCTTCCGAACAGGGGACCGGGGTTCGAATTCTGGTGAAGACTGGGATTTTTAATTTCGTGATCTTCGGGCGCCTCTGAGTCCACCCAGCTCTAATGGGTACCTCACATTAGTTAGGGAAAAGTAAAGGTCGTTGTGCTAGCCACATGACACCCAACCCTTGTTAACCGTAGGCCACAGAAACAGATGACCTTTTACATCATCTGCCCTTAGACCACAAGGTCTGAAAGGGGAACTTTATTTTTTTTTTACTACCAGATGTGTACATTCAGAGGAGAGCTCTGCCTGTTAAACGGTATCATGTCGTACATTATAGGCACATTATGCTTGTCCCCTGAATACACATAGAATGTAAACAGTGATAAATGAGTGGGTTGAATAACTCAGCTGGAAAACTCTGTTGAATAATTACGTTTTAAACGACAGTTTGATACAAATGTCAAGATTATATTACAATACAATTACACACTAAAGGGAGAAAATCAATACGTTTTGGAAGTATGTGTGCTATTCTGCTCTTAATATGGCTATGAAACTTAAAACCTTCAGCTCTTTATAAGATTTAGTATTGCAGTATATAAATTCTGCCTTGTGTAATACGAAAATTTAGAATTAAATTCAATAAGTCTATGTAAATATAGTAAAATATAAATTCAGGGTCAATGTATTTGTAAATATAATATTTTGTTCTATATGAGTTTTAAGTAGATAATTACTGGTCAATAGAGACCACATTATTACAAATGCAGTCTCGTAGGCCTAAATTGAGACCTATATACATTTATTAATGAAATGATTTGGTCTTCTCAAAGATTTGAGCCTTATATTTATACATGCTTTAAGAAAATTTAGCGATTCGTTCTTTAGTCCTACGTAAATTAAGCTCTATTAAAATCCAGT
This sequence comes from Biomphalaria pfeifferi, assembly GCA_030265305.1. Lineage (NCBI taxonomy): Eukaryota > Metazoa > Mollusca > Gastropoda > Planorbidae > Biomphalaria > Biomphalaria pfeifferi. Next base: position 16,427 of record JASAOG010000177.1, on the reverse strand, counting down.
TCTCTTTTAAGACCATGCGAGATATATGATGTTAATGTCATCTGTTTCTTTCTGGCAAACGATTAACGACAAAGTGTCATGTAGTCAGCAACGACCAACCGCCTTTTCAATCCCCAACTAAAGCCAGGTACCCATTAGAGTTGGGTGGACTCAGGGCGCCCTAAAATTCACGAAATTCAAAATTTCAGTCAAACTCAAACCTAGGATCCCAGGTTCGGAAGCCAAGCGCTTGAAGCACTCAGCCACCGCGCCTATTTAAATTCAGGCCTATATAAATGTTATCAAATTATATCTATGTAAATTTAGTCCGATGTAAATTTAGGTCTTTATAAAATAAGGCCTAAACAAGATTAAAACTGCAGTACTTAAATTCAAATCTATCATCTATGTAGACTTAGGACATGTACATTAGCCCTATATTGTACCGATATAAAATTAGTCCTATACAAAATTAGTCCTATATAAAATTAGCCCTATAGGAAATTGTACCTATATAAAATTAGGCCTATCTTAATGTTCCCAGCCTAAATAACAAGTTACTGGAGACGAAGTTCCCTTTATAAGTGTATATGGGCGGGTTGGCGAAAATAATAGTAAGATACAGAAATCTCTTTATAAACCCCCCATTTGCTTATTTCCAAAACCTCCTAAAGATTAGGTCCATGTAACCTTAGCTTCATTTCGGCTTTCATTCATGCAGACTTGGTACACGGAGGCTTATAGGCTCTTGTACTTGTAGGCTTAGGTTTATGTAGGATTTTGTTGATGTAGGCTTTGACTAAGTAAACTCTGTCATGTAGGCGTAGGATAGTGTTGGCTTAGGTACATGTAAGCTTAGGCTCACGTAGGTTTGATTCTTTCATGTAAGCTTAGGTTCATGTAAGCTTAGGTTCATGTAAGCTTAGGTTCATATAGGCTTATAGGCGACTCTGAAGTCTAGTGTTAAGAATCTATCAAAGTATTGATGTGGGACCTATTTTAAAGAGCCATTTTGGTAGTAAACAATAGAAAAATTATTTTTTTAATTAAACAATAATCAAAACCATTTCTCCGACCATTTTTGGTGGGTTAATTTTCCGTTTTAAATTTATTATTTCTCTGTAACAGAAAAAGAATCGTCGCCTCAATGACAGAAGCACCAAGATCTACATCTACTTGAAGTATTTAAAAACGCATCTGACTTAAAAAAAAAAATACTTAGTCAAAATTGTCGTTCGCTATCAACAGACTCAAGTGCTGCGCCATTCAATACACCAACACTGCGCCTATCCTACGCTCCATTCACAGCCGGTTTGGGCGGAATGTTTGGTTAGAAGAAACGTAGACCAAGGTGAAAGTCTGAATATGCTATTAAATAGTAGTTATCCCTAGGTGGCGCTTTTCACGCGTAACGTAAACATAGGAAATAGTACACGTCCATTATGTCGTAATAGTTTTTCAACTGTTTGTGCTCTGTGATCTATTTATATCTCCGTTATAAAGAACGACAACCGGTAGACCTAATATAAAAAAATATATTAATATTTAATTGAAAAATTGCCTTTTGTTAAATGGTATGTACAATTTGTTGTAAACATAAAGTCTTGACTGACTGTTTGATAACTTAGAAGTTGTTGTTTTTTTAAAATAAGATTAAGATTGTGTAATGACATAATAGAAAGACGCGTAGAAGTTTGGGTTTAATTTGGTTTTTCCGGAAGTGAGGTGACGAATAATTAAAAAGTAAGAAAGGAGATAGAGAACCAACGGACTGGACGAAGAAAGACCGGCTTGTAGCATTGTAGCAATTAGAGACGGCGCAGACTGTTCCCTTATTCTTTAGTAAATTGTTCTGAAGTTATCAGCTGGAGCTGTTCAATCTATCTATGAACTTTTCTGTTGAATGAGTCTAGTTCGAACTCGTGGCCAACATCTACATTTATCAACACATCGTTATAATACGTCTTCTACTTATATCCCCTCCCCTCCTTTTTGTCTCCAAGGCGCGAGAGCTGTGATGTGGCAATGAGCTATTGATCTAAAATGACCACAGGTTGTGACGTTGCAAGAGAGTGTTCAGGCCTTCTATAACGAATGGTCTCGGTTTGGCCCACTCGCCACTCCCGCAGGCCGCCTCTAGTCTGTCTATGTATCTTGAAGAATATTTAACGTAAACATATTCACGGGATTTGACCCTTTTGTCCGTTAGTTCCTTGAGCATTGGGTTATAACTGATTTTGTATCTCGCGTCTTTCATGCTGAGTGCGTTAGGGTCGAATGGGTAATATAGGGCAATGGGCTATCTGAACGAACGGTAGCTTGCTGCCTGTGGACACTAGACAATGGGCTATCTGAACGAACGGTAGCTTGCTGCCTGTGGACACTAGACAATGGGCTATTTGAACGAACGGTAGCTTGCTGCCTGTGGACACTAGACAGACACCAACTAAATTAAAAAATTTCTGGTCTACAACGGGATTTGTTAGGTAAGTAAGAGGTTTAGGCCGCTTAGCCATACACCGTACGCCTTTTTTTATTACCAGCTTTCTTCAAGTACCCTGAAGCCTTATTGTGTCACACATGTCGATTCTATCGGGTGTGCGTATATTTCTTGTGGAATTTGTTATTTTATAATAATATTAAATTATTATTATTATACATCTTAATATGTGTATACATATATATGTATCTTACTTATCACTACCTCTTCCACTTTGGCTAGAGGAAAGAATATGAACATGTAACTGGTTGTTACTTACCCTGTGCCTAGAACAAATAGCAACTTTCACGGCCAATACGTCACTGCATACTTTTTCCCCAATACGTTTTTTTATAAGTCTAACATACTAATATTTAAAAACTAATAATTGAACTTCCTGTTCTCTCCAGATGTTTTATGTACACATGTACTCTTTCATTTTCTACTAACCTGTAGATGTCAACACATTAGAAGAAATAAACAACAAAGAAGTAATTAAATTAAATTGATATATTTTTTTTTTTTTTTTTTTTTAATAACGCGGAATATCTGTTTAAAATCTTTCTATTACTACTAGATCTAGACCATCATGCACTCCATATAAAAAAAAATCCTATATATTTTGGTATAGAATATGAATGCCTAACTAAAGGGATGTCGTGGATATGTAGCTTCCGACTGTTGGTAGACAACTGAACCGATGTTGGCGTAAAAAATCTTCCCTAATAAAACTTACAATAACTTGAATAGCTTTCTTTTGTAAACAAAACTAAATATAACTTGTATTTATAATATAAACAAACTCGAGTTCAGATGAGAGGAAATAACTGGAGTAGACTCTAGTCATAATATTCTTTAACAAAATCTCGCTTTCTACAATAACACTACCTTTCAGTCTCACGCTCTAGAGTCGTCTCCCCTAAGACCAAGTGACGATAATGCCCCCCCCCCCCCACCCCAATGTTGCATGATTCACAACCTTTCGTTAACATCTTCCCGCCGTCACCCTATAAAACACAAACACGCCACTCCATAACGGAGTGGTTAAGCGCTCGGCTTCTGAACCTGGGGTCCTGGGCTCAAATCTCGGTAAAGACAGGGATTTTGAATTTCGAGATTTGTAGGGCGCCCTTAGGTATTTGAAATTAGTTGGGTAAAGAAAAGACGGTGCTGGCCACATGACATCCTCGGTAACCTTTGGCCACAGAAACAGATGACCTATCATATATTAGGCTAACCATACGTTTGAGTATCGGCGCCTGGATTGTTGACAAGGTTGTGGGAGCTCTTTTATAACCCCGCACAGTGCAATGGGAATACTCTCGCACCCCATTAGGCACTCCCACGGGAGTCATGTTCCATTTGGCCTAGTCGTTTCCTCTTACTTTTCCACCCGGGTGCCACTACGAGGCAGAGTAGCATGCCGGGGCGCCATCAGAAAAGTTTAAGAAACATAACGCCAGTGTATACTCTGTTATTTTTTTTCCTTTATCATTTTCGTTCCTTTTTTATAGTTATGGGCTAGTGGCATTGCATTGTGAATTTATTACTATTATTATCATCATCATCATCATCATTATTATTATTATTATTATTATTATTATTATTACTATTATTATTTATTATTATTATTATTATTATTATTATTATCATTATTATTATGTTAGAAAAGAACGAGTATTTATTCTCTGCCGCAGCCAGGGTCGAGTTTCGTTAAAGGGAAAAAATTCATCGTAGTCCCTTTATTAGTTTCCACCGAGGAATTTTCTGATGATGTGGCAGGTCTGCAGCAGTACCGCCCTCTAAGAGGCAACGAGAATGTTCCTAGGAATGTTAAGGGCCTTGAAGGTATGAAAGAATTTCCATAAACGCTTAATCTCCAAGCCTAGGTTCCCATATTTTCGTTGTTTTTCCAAGTCAGTTTTTCTTAAATTAGGAGATAGTGGTACGGCGACGTCAATAATGGTAGCGCCTTTTTCTTTTTTATCGATGAGCAGCAGATCAGGGCGATTAAAATCTACCGTTTTATCGTCGAAATAGGCCTATCCCAGTACAGTAGATCCGTAGACTCGAGAACATCTTGTGATGAGTATTTTTTAATAAGGAGGAGTGGAGGGGTATCCTTACCGATGAAATTGTGTGTCAATGCCAAGTGCTGGTGTATTACTTTTGCAAGTTGGTTATGGCGAGTCAATGGCGACCTAGGTAGGCATTATTATTATTTGAATTTCGATGGATGCATTGCGAAGAGAAGACAAGCCGACATAAATAACCACAGCGGAGTTGTTTCCCTTCGCTACGCTATTGACGTATGACGTCATGCTAGGGCGCCATGTCGCTAGCCTGCAGGCATATCTCTAAAATGTCTGACACGACATTACGGGCCGCAAACAGAGAAATATCGCTCTGACAATACTCACTTCAGATAAAATACAACGGCCCCGATAAAAGTGCCGGTGTGTAATCTTACTTAAATAATACAGCCGCTCTCTCTGCTTTAGTTATTTGTACATTAACTATATGTTATGATTTTTACATAGCTTTTATTAACCCAGCTTGTCTGTCTGTCACTCTGTCTGTCTGGGTATACACGTTTCTTCTTCTGATTTTCACATTCTTACCATTCTTGGTTCATTTTTTCTCTCACACAATATTGTCGGATCAAGTTGAAACTGTCCACAATTATTTATTGTACATATGACAGCACGAATGGATAAAAAAAAACAACCAATTAGTTAATTAATTATTGATTATTATTTGTTTGATATCGAAGAGGGAATCCGGAATATAGCTTCTACATTATATTTTTTTTCCCTTAACCAAGTTAGTGGGCATTGCATTCCTATAATTGTCCAGTTAATATTGTATAAATGTAAAAACGTATATTACGCTAGAGTTTTACATTGAAAGTAACCCTCTTTGTACAATTAGACTTAGTGGCGTAGGAAGCATGGCGCGAAGGGGCTCTATACATCATGTAAAGGCCCAAATGGATCCTTGCTACTCGGAATGTCATTAAAACTCAAATTCAGTCAAAACAAATAAAATATAAACAAATACTTTGAAAATTATAAAAAAAACATAACTTATACTATGAGCGATTGTATCAATCAGTTTGGATCAGTCGTGTAATTAAATTTGTAATAGTTCTAGACTAACAATAATAAATCTGTGCGATTAGAAATATTTAGAGCAATTTAATTCTGTTAGCTTTCTCGATGCGCTATGATTCTACCACTTGTCTGGACCAGTTGGTAGAACAACAAAAGGGGGTGGGGAGAAGGGGGGGGGGGGATCTGTTTGAATGTTTCCGTGGTCGTTTTGGTTGTTTTTTTTTGCTGCATTAAAAAAGTTGCACGACTAATTAAGCTTATACCTCCACATCTGTCAATTTTGTCTGTCTAGTACAAAGTCTGTGCATGCTATTTCTCCCACACCCAATCTCGGATCAAGCTGAAATTTTGCTCAATTATTTCTTTTACCTTATAAAACAAAATTCATTAACCATTGGTAAAATTTTTTTTTTTTTGGTGTTTCGAACAAGGAAAAGAAATTGTACTTAAATGATGTGGTGGTATAAGTTGAATTCGTCCCCCTTTTTTTTTTTTTGTAGAGAGAAAAGTTTGAAACTAACAATAGATAATTATAAACCTTCCATTTTGATAGGCACTTCCCTGGCACAGTGGTTAGTGAATTGGCTAGAGGAGACTTTTGCATTTTTTTCTAATGCCGAGGTCCTTTTGAGAGCGAGAACCTATTAACTTGACTTAAAGCCGGTTCTGATTGTTAAATATATTATGAAATAAAACTTGTTTTTGTTCAGTATTTAACGATTCTACATGAAAATGTTTTCGAAATGCTAATTTTTATAATGGATAAATACATTTCGATACATTTGTTCATTATTAGGAACCGCCCGATAATCGATTATTATTATTATTATCGCTTACTAAGAAAACATTCTAAGAGTTTTATTTATATTCTAACATGTTTGAAGTTAGACCTGGATAGAGTGTCAATACACTATTAAAGTAAAGTAAAAAGTTCCCTTTTCAGACCTTGTGATCTATAGGGCAGATGATGTTAAGGTCATCTGTTTCTTTGGCCAACGGTTAACGAGCAGGGTGTCGTGTGGCCAGCACAATGACCATACGCCTTTACTTACCCCCACTATGGTCATGTACCCTATATCGTTGGGTGTACTCAGGGGCGCCCTAAAAATCCCGAAAGTAAAAAATCCCAATCTTCCCCGAGATTTGAACCCGGGACCCCAGGCTCGAAAGCCAAGCTCTTAACCACTCAGCCACCAAAATACACTATTACTTGCAATTAAATATTTATTTAAGACTAAGACTGCTTTATTGATTTTTATGGAAATTTGTTTTGATTATAAGGACTCTTTTCTCAAAGACAACACAAACGAAACATACACATATATAGAACAGACACATACATAACACTGTCCCACTCAACCTTCGAGTTTCATGAGTTTGATCCCTTGAAAACCTTGACACGCTACAGTTTAGACTTCAAGCATGTGAGAAGGCAAACATAATGAAACAATTATCAAACACAGGCTGAACCCGTTGATTTTTCCCAAGGTATATATTGTTTATTTTGCCCTGTAACTTACCGCAAAGTTTTCTCAACTTTAATTCCCTTTTAATCAATACAATGCAGATTGTTGCATTGACAGAGAATAATAATAATAATAGGAATAATAATATTAATGGTAATTATAATATCGGGATCGTGAGAAAATAAAACCACGGACGTATTCCAATAAGAATATGATCATTGATGGTCCATTTTAATTATAAGAGCATTATTTTCTTATTTACAAAATAATTTAAAATGTATCCCCTTCCCCCCCCCCCCCCCCAACTCCCTCCAAATGTTCTATATATGCTTTTTAGGAAACATGTTTTTTTTAAAAATGAAACCTCAGAATTTGCGCTATTCAATTTTAGCTTTATCATCATAGGAATCCTTGGACCTAAGGCCTTTTTTTGGGCTCTATGTGCTTTTTTTTTTTTTGTAAGTGCCTCTTTTGTGGGCTTTTTTAAATATATGATTCTATCTTGTGAGGATAAATTGCTGAATTATAATATTACTTTATACTCACTAAAAAGTATTAGAAAAGGGTATATCCTACTTGCATAAATTGCTATGCCACTTTCCTATTTGCATAAATTACTATGCCACATTGAAGCTTATCTGTTTCATTTGTACTTTAGATTGAAATGTGAACAAATGATTAAAATGTTTCAATATAGTTTTTTTTTAAAACGCCTATGTCAGCTGTCAAATTCGGCATTTTTCGTTAGTGTGGTGTGCTTTTAAATAAGTGTAGATGTAGATGTTAAAACGCGTTATCATATTCAGTTGGTTTTGTCTGTGTTAGAGCGTGGCAGTTGAGAATCTAAGTGTCTAGGCACGAGTGGAAGGTTGCCAGGTATTGGCTCTCCCAAGCAGGTAGAGTTGGGACATAGACGTACTCAGAATTCGTCAACATGTTCGAGAGCTAATGAAGCCATGCCCACGTCCATGTCTGTAATCGTCACCTGATAGTGTCTATTGGTAATATGGATAATGATAGATATTACAGTTTCTGGACGGCGCACTAACAGCGTTAGGGTTAGGTTCCTTCAAATGTAACCAGTAAGTGGGCTGAGTGGGAAAAAAAAGAAATCTATAGTAATATGGATAATGATAGATATTGGAGTGTCTGGCCGGCGCACTAACAGGGTTAGGGTTAGGTTCCTTCAAATGTAACCAGTAAGTGGGCTGAGGGGAAAAAAGAAATCTATAAGATTCCGAACAAATTTCAAATATGGATTGGAACTCGTGCTGATTTAGAACATCCCTCTCTTCGTTCCCTGGCCATCGCATCGTATGTGAAGTGTATGTGCCCTACCTTCGTTGTATGTTAATTCGAATAAAATACATAGAACTTTAATTATTTAATTTATTAAAATACATCCATTTCAGTCTTAAGTCGGTTGGGCGGAACCTGAACACTGATCTCAAAAACGGCTCAAACGATTTTTCTACATTTAAAACAGTTGATGTATCTCACTGAGGAAAGAATGACTAGCTCGTTGGTCATGTGGGGAGAACTCTAGTTTGACCGTTATCATTTTACAACGAATAAAAATAAGTCAATATACTAGACTTAGAGTTAGTTAGAGCCAACATCGATTTTGAAAGGACTATCGCGTTCTTGTTGATGTCCAAAAGAGCTGAGCCGAAGGCTCTTCGAGCTCTAAGTTTGAAAAAAAACCTGTTTGATCGTCCAGCCGAAACAGTAAAAAAAAAAAAAACCTGTGTGAACGCACAGTTCTGTTTGAGAGCGACCCAAGTCAATGCCTATATAAAACATTGCTGTTTCCAATGCCTTTGGCCCCGACCCATGATTCGCCACTCATGGCCGAAGGCCGAGGACACCGGGAGCCTCCGTCATTTTCCTTCGTTATACCAAGTTAGCCGTGGGGGACTCGTCATTTATGTAACGGTCCTTTGAGGAACGGGGCATGGATGTGGGACGTGCTCGTGGGGACTTTTTTATAACCCCGCCCGTGCAATGGGTAAACTCTCGTCTACCCGTGGGCATCCCCACGGGAGTTATGTTTCGCCATTCATTTAGCCTAGCTACCCCCTCAAGTAGCCGTTTCCACCCAGGTGCCACGATGAGGCAGAACAGCTCACCTGGGCTATCGCGTTCTTGAATGGACTATCGCGTTCGGGAATTTCCGGATTTAAGGCATTATTGATTCAAGAGTCGAATAAAAATGTTCAGGAAAATTTAACGCCTCGACTTCTAAGTCAAGATTTTCAGACTTATCATAAACAATGTTTTAAGACGTAAATCTAATATAGATTTAATTCTAGGTTCTAGATCTAGAGGTAGATCGATATCTAGACAAGATCTTTATTGAGTTCTAAGAAATTGGTTTCTTATACAATACCGCTGGCCTAATTAGTAGAATCATTCGACCAAGAAGCTGACGGTGTCAACATCATGAGTTCGATACCCAATTCGAGCTAAGAAAAAAATGAAATGAATTCTCTAATATAATTTATTTTATTTCAAGCTATGTGATAGAGGTATTGTATCTATGACAAGATGTTTTTAATGTTTTTCTCTTTTGTTACTTAAAATAACCATAACTGTTTAAAAAGTGGGATTAATTACAAAGAAACGATATAACAGTATAAAAGGTTGAACTCGATTGATAGCCTTTGGGAATGACGTAATTTGAAACACTTTTTTTTTTTTGCGTTATTTTTATTGGATTTTTTTTTTTTTTTGCACGGGACACTTCACCAACAAGACTGGTTCTAACCTATTTACCTCCCTTGAATTGATTTAATGAAGTGAAAACGGAACACGGAATTCTTAGCCCTGATAAATTATATCCATTGACATTTCCTCTTCAACCCAACTTCAATTTACACCCCCCTCCCCTTTGTCCATGCTTTTTTTTTTACCCAGACACCCTAGTGGCGTATAGAGTCCCATTATTTTCGTGATGTTTAGAACCGCGAGCTTCTTGAGCGGTTCGCAGCATTCGGATTTCTTTCGTCTAGCGTAATCTGCTGAACAGACAAAAGGGGACATACAAAAAAAAGTGTGTGGTTGAGGGGGGGGGGGGGCTCGCGAAGACGATCGGTGTTCCGTGAACTATACAGTCAAGACATAAACCAATCCGTTACATAGCTATTGGCCACGCTCTCCCCTCTCTGTAGTCTGTACCCATCTCTTGTAGTTGGATTAGGGAGTCGTCATATCCACTTGTCTGTTTACTTACATTATAACCCGTGAATGTTGTACATCATTGGCATCACTGCTCAACATAGTAATTCGTATCTCTAATTCCATGTGCTAGGACAAATTCATACAAGTACACCTTCTTCCCTAGTATTATTAGAGCATGGATCGGGTTGCCTGAATCAGCCTGTAAAACCGATGATCAAGAAGAGTTTTAGTGTCTAACTAGATTAACTCTTTCTCTCCGTAATTATTTACCACATTCTAGTGGAATCAACGTTGGTATCGTCAGTTAGGAGAGAAAGATTTAATACATGAATACGCGCAGGACATAGTTATTTTGTGTTTAGAAGATAGATATATATACAGACAGAGCTAAATGAACACTGATAGAAAGTGACAGAGAAATACAAAAGTACCTGCCATCCCAAAATCTTAATGTACGTAATGTCCTCCATAAACAAACATACACAAATATATACTCTCTCTCTCTCTCTCTCTCTCTCTAGCGCTCTCTCTCTCTCTCTCTTTATATATATATTAGGCGTGCATCTGATAGTACGTTTTAATATTCGGCCGGAGCCGGATATTTCCGAATAGTAAAAGATGTTATTCGGCCGAAGCCAGAGCCAGAGCCGAATACCTGAATGTCTTGTAAGTAGTTTGTGTTGCTGAACATTTGACAAAACTGTTAAATAACATACCTATATTGATATTAATTTTTTTCTTTTTATATACATTATTGTTTTAAAATCTGTTAATGATTGATATGTTCAACCTTAACAGTATTTATAAACAGATAGGCCTATCACAAATTAATTTGTTTAGCATGAGTAATAAATATGCGCTTGTGTCTGTGTAAGTGTATACGTATATATATATATATATATATATATATATATATATATATATATATACACACCATCTACACACACAAAGTCACACACATATTTAGTGATGCTTTTGCGCACCAAATAAAAAAAGGACGGAATAGGTACGCAGTACATTAAAAGATTAAGGTCTATATAATGAATTTAATAATGAACATTAAGCTTAGAACATAGACATAAATAAATTTAGACTGGAAGTAGGAATTTATTTTTATTTGGGGGAAGTCAAATATGTTTTATATACTATATCTATGTGAAAAAAAAATGGCGGCAATTAAGCTATAAATTCTAGGACTAACATTTCAGCCAATATATAATTATGATCTTTAGTTTTGAAAAGTACAAAACTGCCATATTCCCAATATTTTGCATTTGTTTCATAATCATAGACATAGGCAAATATATATAGGTTTGTGATGTTGATCTATGTTTGTTGACATGGCTTATTTACTAATGTATGGCGGTTGTCTTATCGATTCAAATTGTTAGAATTAGTTTTTAGTCAAAAAAAGTCAAAGAAAATGAGCAGAACCTGCTCTAGTGTTCGTAGTACGATAGGCCAAGGATAAATTCTAAAGGTTGAAAAAAAAATTGAATATTATACACAGTAACTTTCAGTTTCAGTAAGTCAGAATAATTCAGTATCACTGTGACTGTGACTGTCACTAATTTAATATTGATAGATCCAAATCTAATAAATATGACTAATATTTGTAATAACTAGGTCTAATACTTTTCATACTTTTTTACTACTAACTATTAAACTAGTCAGTCTAACATCTATGCATGCAGGCTATAGACTACATCTAGTATAAGTATAGATTATAGATCTAGTGACAATCTAGTCCTAGACTATTTATATACTGACTATAGACTAGACTATACACTGACAAATTACAATTATAGTTTATAGTCTGGTATAGTAGTATAGTGCTATTAGTAAGTAGTATTTTTTTACTATAGTATTTATATAGACTAGATCTAAATCTAGTATTTAAAACTATTTATAATTATTTTAATTATGTAAATTTAATAGTAAAAAAAACATGGCATATATAAAATCTAGAATTCTATGGGTATATAGGTTATGGCTGTTAAAAAACAAACTATAAATACTTTTAATTTTACACTGCTCATAACTGCTGTGTAACTCATACAAACTTATCTTTTCCCAAAAGTTTCCCATAATAATTTTTACTTTATCGTCCAGTCTATATATATATATGTCTATGGCTTAGAACCTTTATAGTTATAGCAGAGATCGTATGCTATGTTTAGAATTCAATATCGCTCTTAAATTGGTCACTCATAGTTTATGTGTTGTTGAAAAGCTACTTTCATTTTTATTAATTATAGACTACTAGAAATGGTAAATCTAAGCCGTAGATATCCTATCGATATCCCCCCTCCCACTATATATATATATATATATATATATATATATATATATATATATATATATATATATACACCCCTTAGCAGGGCCTAGGCGAAGTCAATTTGGTGGCCCCATATGAAATGGAAAAGTAGAAAAAAAAACAGCGACAAAATAAAATTACGCAATGTATTTATAACCTAGTGTACTTCAACAATAACATTGGGGACATCTTCAGCTATTTCCTCTATAAAAAAAATGGAGTAGAGATTTATGCTAAGCCCGTCAATCCAAGGCCTTAGGAGGCTGCCCAGTTTGCCTATGCCTGAGGCCGGCCTGCCCTTAGGAGGGTCTGCGTCAGTGCTGAGAATAAAAAATTTCGTCATTGTGACAACCTCACACCACCCTTGTAGAGTTTGTACTAACATAATGGGTCAGCTCCACTCACTCGTCTGTTTTACGAAATAAAAGTCTATTTGATGCTAAACTAATTGTTTAGGTTTGGAAGGTGTGTGTGTGTGTGTTTGTTGTGCTTACCCTTTTTACCTTTTACCTATCCCTTAGTCTGTTGGCCGTGCAAGATTTGTCGACCCTGTTTCTCCATTCCTCTCTGTCTTTTGTCTAAGTTAGAACCTCTTTCAATGGCAGGCCAGTAAATTCTTTTATGTTGTCTTCCCACCTTTTTTTCTGCCTGCCTATTCTTCTTTTTCCTGGTACTGTCCCCTGAAGGAAGGTCTTTGCGAGTCCCGAAGACCTTGTAATATGGCCATGGAGTTTTCTTTTTCTTTTTTACAATAGTTAGCAGGTCATCGTGGGGTCAATCGCTGCAGTAACACTGTCTCTAATCTCTTCGTTTGTGATGCGGTCTTTAAATGTTGTGCTTAACACATTGTTAAAGTTTTGTAGGCTATTAGTTGTCTTGAGCGCAGCGTCTGCAGTGTGTTACTGAAAAGCTACAAATGGATTTGGCTGCTCGCGTGACAACACGTATAAGCAAACTGACAAACTGTTCCTACCAATTGATCTTGGACCATGCCCATACCGGCCGGCCCTAAAGCTGTACATGTATATTTGATTAAGTACTTGAACTGGAATGTTTTTACTTGGCCAGATTCCAGTTGGCCTTGAATGTTTTTTGAAACGATTAACCCTTTAGTATCCAATACAAACACAGTCCGTCATGTAAGTAGTTTGGGCCGAATTGTTAAGGGTTAATACAATGGAAATGTTCTCAAGAAGATTATTAAAAAAAATGTTTCATAAAAAAAGTTAATTTCGCGTTTATAAGTTTTAACCAATGAACCAAATCAAAACGCTCTTATGACTTAAGAGAATAGAAAGAATTCCGGAAATTTACAACGAGTCGATAAGAAAGTCATTGAACTATCAATGTTCAAATATTAATTGTGTTCACATCTTCGATTCCGAAGATTAAGAATTAGTGTAGTGACCATGCAAACACAGTTGCGATCTACATATTTTGCATAAACAAATCCGTTCTATTTAGATCTATTTTTTCTTCAGTTTTCAGCGCCTTGTCGTCGTCGAGGGCTTTTCTGTGTTTCTCAATTGGGTGTCCCCTTACCTTCGTGTCTCTTTTAGATATCATCTACAGCTAACTTTGCTAGTGAGGACTAAATGACTCATGAGTTATACTTTTAGCGCTTCAGGGGTAAAAATGAATAATAAAAAAATACTCGTACTTCAAGGAAACTTACTCTTCAGCGTTTCATTTTAGAAAGAAAACTTAGGTTTATTGCCCTTGGTAAATCCTCCCCCCCCCCCCCCCCCCCACGACTGGTCATACCTCATTAGTCTCTCATGATGCTATCTCATCAGTTTCTAAATGCAGTACTTGCTTTCAGAAAGGCTTTTTGTGTTGCTGTTTAATTCATTTAAAAATCAATTGTATTCGCGTTTTTTTCTCTCCAGTTACAATGAAATCATTTCTCTCAAAGTTTAACTGGACTAAAAGGAATTTTTTAAAATGATATCTGCTACATAAATAGATGGCGCATCGGTCCTGACAGTGTATTCAGTTGGAGATTGTTGAGATAAACTTTGATTGGAATTCTGTTCTCGCACTTAATTAGTGCAGTGTTTCCCAAACTATGTTCCGCGGAACTCTAGTGTTCTTCGATGCCTGCATAGTTGTTCCACGCATGTAACTATAGTTCCATGTTCCACAATCTACTATAATAATATATAACTATTAGGCCACCACATGATTTAATCTCGCTAAAAAAATAAGCAAAGTGTTCGGCTACATACTCAGAAGGTGCAAAGTGTTCCGTTAAGGAAAAAGTTTGGAAAACACTGTATTAGTGTTAACTTATAAATGTGTCTAGATTATACTTATATTTGTATGGGACTGTTTGTGTTCACAGGTGATGTTAAGAGCAACATCTTATTGAATCTCTACACTACTTTCTTTTAGGAACTTAATAACGAGGTTATGAATGATCGTCGTTGCTATGATGTCTCCGATTCAGAAGACAGAATATGTAAACGTGTCCTCTGGAGTTGTCTGAACTTAGAAACACACCTCAAAGAACATTGTCACCATAATAGTCCACTCTATTCAATATAAGCTGTGAAATAACACGAGTGTGAAGAGAGAGCACTTTAAGTGTATAATAGAGCAAACTAATTTCTACTCAAACCTATTGATTGAAAATTAGTCTCAAGTTAAATCCTGTTCTTCCCAGATTAAAATTTTGTTCTCTGCGCTAGAAAATAGGCAAAAAAGTGAAGGTCGAATTGAGAGTTATAAATAAAGGAGCAATACAGAAGTCAGTATGTCCAAGTCCAAGAATGTCTACCAGGGACTAAATGTTCAGAGGATCCACAGGTCAGAGCTCGACGATGCCAAGCTTCGAGACCTGGCCAGGGAAGATGCGCGACTTAATGAAAATTTGAAAACAGTGGAACGTGCCAGGTAAGAATTTCAACAAAACTGAAACGACGTTTCTCCATCACTTAGTCGAGGTATTTCGATCATAATCCATGCATACAACTCAATAACAACGAAATCAAACCATAAATAATAGATAATGTTTTTCATATTGCAGAGTGGAGTGTGGTCACTTACATTATACTTCATCACACTTGCTATTTCTCTCTCAAAATAGCTTAATAAATAACTAGGTTTTGAAATTCCCAAAGAGAGAAGAAAAAAAGAATCTGATCCAAGATTTGCAGAGCTAAATGCGTTCTTGTGATTGGAGGGCTCACTAGATATTTTTTTTTTAAAGTGTAGCTTCCTTTTTGTTCAATTGTGTATACATTTATTGTTAGTATAAGAGTATATGAGGATGTGTTCAGAGACTTATTTCCCCTTCCGTGACATGGTGCAATCCAGCCCATAGTGCTTATTGAAGTCACAGACGTCTGGTTCCATTAAACACGGCCATTGTTGTTTTTAGATGATGCAGTCTGCCACACACATTTAGAATATTTATTCGACTCCTAAACCACAATAAGGTTGGAACCATTGCTGAAGACCTAATTTAGACTCATTCTCATTGTGGATGCCAGGTCGTGCCGTATGCGCTCTGGACAATTGTTCGGGGGATTTCGATGGTCCCAAGTCCCCCGCCGTCCTGTAGGAGGTTCGGGGATTTACGCTAGGATAAACATATCTTCTAATCTGAAAAAAACATTCGAAAACGTACACTATTTTACACACAAAACAGCTCATTTTTAACATGTTTAACTAATTAAGTTATTAGTTAGCGTATTTAAACTTTTTATTTCAATTAACTCTTTAATATCTGATGTAGTTCTTTGTCTGTCAAATATACTTTGAAAAAAAGAAAAAAAAAACTAAACTAGTTTAACTCTTAATCAACTTTAAAAAAAATCTACTTTTTATTTTTTCTAAAAATTGAGCCATTTAATTTTGAAATAGACGACATTGAATAATTCATTATT